>JACYXH010000522.1:4401359-4636359 GCA_026745465.1 Lota lota
TGGTGCTGTTCTCAATAGCTATGTGAGTCTTTGTCAGTGTCAGCTACAGTTTATGGCTGTGTTACAGCTAATTCCATGAATTTAAAGTTGTATTAATGAACAGGTTTATGTTGGTTATCTCCAGACCTCCCCAATTTGCTCCCCATCCCCCCCCCCCCCCCCCCCCCCCCCCCCCACACCCCTCCATCCTGGAGACCGGAGGCCTGGGCTGTTGTCATGCCTGGCGGAGGTGTCACTGGACATGGTCGTTGCAGGGCTGCCTGTATGGGCTGGGATGAGGCTTGACAGCTGGGCTGCGGTGGTTGCTCTTCGGGCGGCCTGGAACAATCGGAGGGCCACCCTTATTGCTAGTCCCTATCCCCATCATGGAGCATGGGGCCTTGGACGTCTGTGCTGGCTGAGTTGCGACTGGGCCTGGGCTGCTGCAGGCTGGTCCCAGGAGCTGCCAGCTGGAGACGGTTGCCTGTGGCAGTGGTTGCGCTTCCTCCCCTGTCCTCCGCTAGGCTCCTCCAGCGACCGTTGCCCCACCCCCTTGTTTGCAGCCGACATCAAGCCACGCTCCCCTCACGCCACAATTTGTATTTCAACTGTCAGTCTACTTTAATAACACAACCCTAGTGTACTGGCGCAGGCTGGAACAACTGTTTTTATTTGTGGTCATTCTAGGGGATCTCTCTCTACTCACCATTTTACTATCATTCTCTACGCATATCTCTACCTCCTTCTCTCCCTCTTTCTCTCTCTATTCACCATTTTACAATCACTATCTAGCCATCTCTCTACCTCCTTATCTCTCTCTATCTTCAACCTTTTACTATTGCTCTCTACCCATCTCTCGCTACCTCCTCTCTCTCACTCTTTCTATTTTGTCCATCTATCTATCTCTCCCTCTTTCCCTCCCTCCCTCCCTCCCTCCCTCCCTCCCTCCCTCCCTCCCTCCCTCCCTCCCTCCCTCCCTCCCTCCCTCCCTCACTCCCTGAAGAAGGCACATCGCCTTCTTCAGGCGATGTGCTGAAAGCTACTGAATGTGTTTCGGAGGTTGCCATGGACAGACTCTTTCAACTAACTGGGGAAGGGCTTCTAGAATGGGATGAGGCTGCTGGGAGTACCACTGCAGTGAGAAAATAGGAACTCAAAGGTCTTATTAAATAGTTTAGAAATAGTTTCAAGAGTATGTAATGGTTCTGACGCTCTGGAAACACTACATACATTTTTTCCATTCATCCTTTGATTCATTCATCCACTGATTCATCAAATCCTTCCATGCACTCATCCAAACCATCCATCCATCTTCTCATTCATTCATCCATTCATTCATCCATCCATCCATCCTCTCATTCATTAATCCATTCATCCATCCATCCATCCTCTCATCCATCCATTCATCAATCTCCTTTACCTGTTCATGTGTTAATGGTAGTAGTAGTAGCAGCATAAGCAGTGCTCTGGATTCTCTGTCAGCGACAGCATGGGAGGTCAGCTGGAACCTGATGCAGCAAAGCAGCACATGATGATGCAAGCTAAAAGCCTTGAGGTGTGTTTGGAGATGTCTGGTCCTTTAAAAGCATCTTCCATACCCCATTCTTCCTTTTAGAACTGTGACATAAACATAACGTAGAGTGTGTCCATCACAGCTAAGTTCATAATGTAATGAACTTTCATAAATACGATTTTGTGTATTAATTGATCATTTGGGTTCTCATTGTCAGTTCCAACGTTTTTAATTAGTTTAGACACTCCTAAAATAAGATCACACGCAAATGCACTTCAAGCAGTCATACTCATACTAACTCAAAGTGACTATTGAATCCTCAATCCTGCCTTACTGACATAACCTTACCTACTTGCCTGACCTTACCCTTTTGTATTGCCAATATATCGGTATAATAGTATCGGATCAATGCATTCAATTCATTGTAAAAAAAAGAAGAAGAGACACCAAAGACCACATTGCGTTATCAGACATTTGTGCCTCTTTATTTACTAAAATAATCATAAATGTAATAAAAAGCATGTGTAAAATGATCTCCACACACACACACACACAAACACACACACACAGGATAAACATGTACGGTAATGCGGTCTATCGGTCCACATTACCTCCCTCATTATGCATGGTTTATTGGCCATGGGAACAGCGTGCGGTAAGTGGACGTTTTATTGAGGAAATTGGGTTTGAAGATTGGACACAGACCAACCCAGCGCTCCGCCATGTAATGTCCGTGTTGTGCATAATGTTTCTTGGCCCGTTTCCGTGACCCTCAATAAGGCAATCTATCGCAAGGGGGGGAAACAGCCAGGAAGTATGCTGATGGTGGCGGTAAAGAAATATGTAGACACAAAACAAAGTAGATACATTTCAAATCTCCAAGTATTGATGTGCAAGAGTCTATTGGTTTGTGACACATCATATTGGTTTTGATCATGTGCGAATGATCAAGCATAAAATACTTTTTTGCATATTATGTTTGTAGACCTTATTCCAGCATGGATGTACTCTATTTGGTGGGGCAAGATAGTCTAGTGGTAAGAGTATTGGGTTCAAACCCTAATGACTAGGCATGATGCGCAGTGCCTACCTGCTCATTAGTGATCCAAGTCACTTTGGATGAAAGTGGATGAATACCACCCCTTCTAAATACCTAACTGTCTTTAAAAAGCCCCAAGCGAGGGTTTAGGGGTGGCGGAGAAGCAAGAAAGGAAAATGAATCACATCCGTATTTCCAGTTCTTTTTCTCTCCCATAATAAGTATGCGACACTGCGCGGTGTGTTTTTGGGTCCCTGACAACGCCCTCATGGATAAAGGTTGAAGGCATGCATGATCTTTCATTGATCATATTAAATAAGTCAGGCTTCCAACACCTCCCCCCCCCCCCCCCCCCCCACAACTAAAAAAAACAAACCCTACACCGGTATCCGCACCACACTGGGGCTTATTGGATGTGAATACGGGCCTGTGTGTAGCTTTCCTTTCAGCTCAAGCCAATGAGTTTGAGTCCTTTTGAACAGGCAGCTTCACCAGGCAACTATGACAGCCGAGAGGACCCTTGATCACTGGATAATTATCTAAGTGGACGCGAGGCTACCAAACCACCAGGGTCACGGTTGCACTGCTCTTCATCAACCCCAGCGTGTGTTTGTGTGTGTGTGGGTGTGTGGGTGTGTGTGCCTGTGTGTCTGTGTGTATACAGTATGTGGGACTCTTTGTGAATGTGCACTCACACCTTTGTGGGATCCTGTTTTGCCGTCAAACACTTAATGCCCATTCGGTAATTGTCAGTCTGTGAAGAACTGTACATCAGAAAATGATCTCTCTGCATATTTTTCAAAAATAAGTGTTGTCCCACGCACACACACGCACATACACACAATCACACACACACACACACACACACACACACACACACACACACACACACACACACACACACACAAGAGCTGTTGTGTGACATGTCTTTAATAAAGCCGGAGCCACTGAAGGTTTATGAAAGAGTTTTCCATCCCAGCGGTACAATAGATCATCATTACACTTGAATTCAAAACGCTTGCATCATCTCCAAGGAAATGACATCAGCTTGATGATGATGTCCTGTATTCTCTCCAGGCCACCAAGAATAGTCTTTAAAAAACACAGCACAGTATCAATATTTCACACTGGAAATTAGAAGTAACAGATCATTTAATGCTGCGGTAAGTACGATTGTTTGTTGAACTTTTGCCCCAAAACATATCTTAACTAACAGACTCACCCAGTCTACTGTGAGTGAATTTCATTCAGTGTTGCAGCAGTGCAGAGGTATTCCATTCTCACGTTTCACAGCAAGGCTCCACATTCTTTTTTTTCCTCCCAGATTTTTTACCAACTAGTACTACTAGCTAACAAGCTATATGCTGAGAAAGCTATGCTAGCCTTTAACGTCAATCTAGATTTTCGTCACAAATCTGCGCTGGCAGGATTCACTCGGTGAAAACAAACATTGAACACAGCTGCGATGGAGGTAGTCAGTGGAGGGACAGTGAAGATAGTAGTTAATAGTGGTAATGTAGTGCGTCAATTAGCCCTTGACATCCTTAAGTTTTGGATGAAATCGGTTTCAGTGAAGCCATTCACATCACAATGCCACCAATCCTGGCTCCAACTCTGCATCCACACACATCCTTACAGAAGTTGCAGCCATTGCTGCAAAAAAGCCATTGTTATCATCTGCTCACAAATTTGCAGACTTCCACTGCACATCAACTTATAAATGAAACCGTATACGCTGACCTCAGTGGCCTCCATGTTTACTTCCATACTAAAGAGTGCTGCGTGTGATGTCTTTGTTATTGCTCTTTGTTATTGTGCCGAACTGACCCGCATGCGGGTCAGTTCTGTCTGTGACCAGTTCACTCTGGAAACTGACATTGGCCACATTGGAAAAATGAAACAAGATCTGACTAATAAATAAGTGATACTAAATGGTTGCTTAGCTTCAGCCATTTTGGATTCCTGCACACAGGATTGATTGTCAATCAAGAGGTCGCAGAAGACCAAAGAGGTGGCTATGATGGTGAGGATTCATAATGAATGTATTATCAGTTGGGGAAACAGTCACATTTTCAGCCTTACAAATGACGCTGAACTACTGGCAGACCATATTGAACAGCCACTGGGATTGCAAGTAGTAGTACCATGAGAATGGAGCAACAATCAACTCTCTCTATTGGTTAAGGCACCAATAACAAAGGAAATAGCCTAGGAACCTTTTAATTCTGTCACAGACACCGTCATAAGGCTCCAACATCCTGGACTCCAAGCCATAGATTATATAAATACGACGTTTGGAAGTTAAGCAGTCAAAGAAAGTTCTGGTCTAAATAAAAGAAATAACTTTTAACCACCAACAAAATGTCTGTAATACTGTAGAGGAAAGTGGGAGGTACCAAATGGAGCGCTGCCACTGCAGAGAATCCTGCCAGAACCCTACCCCGCACAAACATCTATTTCATGCATCATATAAGAAGGAAATGTAGAAATGTCTCCAGCCATGCAATAACCCCTGTACTATACATTCGTTACATCCACACATTTAACAGAAACTGAAACATGTCAGCTTTTTGCCAAATCTCCTATAGCCAAAGGTTATTGCACAAGAAGAAAACAAATATCATATTGAAACCACATCAAATTAGTGACTCATCTGTTTAATCATCTGTTTAACACACACACACAACTATGTGTGTGTGTGTGTGTGTGTGTGTGTGTGTGTGTGTGTGTGTGTGTGTTTGTTTTAACTTGTGTGTGTGTTTTATTTGTGTATATGGTAGGTGGGTATGTATTGCACAATTACAAGTCTACCAGAAATAAAATAAGTTATTGTACAAAATGATATGAGGAACTACTGGGTCCAAAATGTTTTCCCCAGGATGTTGCTCATGACCTTGCTCATAAATATCCAATAGTGCACTCTGGTAGGGACTGTATATGTGAAGTAGTAGGCTTTTACTACCAAATCGAATACGGGAGAACACATCAGTAGTGTATTATTATAGAGAATATGAGCATCTCTCTCTGACCTCGATTCACTGCCAACGATGTGGTAGAATAAATACAAATAGATTGTTTTGTGAATTGACGCAGCAATCTGTTGTTTGCGACATCAATTATACACTTGGACTTACTCTTCAATTTCTAGGCCTAAAACAAATGAATCTTAGCTTATTTAGTACATTTTTTGGGGAAGAAATCTTGCATCTGCCAGTTCCATACTGACTTACATCCATTTGGAAAGTATGACTTTGTTGTCGTTTTCTCTGGGTGGAAATGTCCTCGCATTAGCTGTCGGTTTATGTCAGTTTATCAGATATATCTATATTTAAAAAACAATCAATCAATCATATTCCTTGGGATCAGATTTCCATGGGCAGGTATTTGACATAATAACTTGTGTGTGTATGCACATGTACGTGCGTGTGTGTGTGTGTGTGTATGTGTTGCTCACTGCATTCTGGGTGTAGAAAAGAAGGATGAAAGATGGAGGGAGAGAGATGGAGAGAGAGTGAGAGAGAGAGATGGGGAGAGAGAGAGAGATGGGGAGAGAGAGATGCAGGGGAAGCACAGAAAACAACACTATCAAAGGAGGGCTTCAAACACTATCAGCCACGTCTCCTGGGTAATTTACCATCCTGCATTCTTTTGACTTCAAAGGGCTGCTGTGCGTTGAAATACTGCAAGTGGGATGGAGAGACTGAGCAAGAGAGGCAGAGCGAGAGGGAGATGGAGAGAGAGAGAGAGAGAGGGAGAGAGAGGGGGGGAGTAGGAGTGAGGAGGGACGAGGGGATGGAAGAGAGAGAGGGGGCGGGTGGGTATAGAATCCGATTTCTCTAATAAGTGCTGACACTGGGCCTGTTTGATATTAGATTCAGGGAACAGTTTGATTTGTTGTCGCCTTTGAAACTCTTCTGACGTCCTTCAGAGAAGCAGGCTGGACTGCCGCCACCACCACACCCACCAACACCCCCATCTCCACCACCACTACAGCTCCATCACCACACCCAGCAGCACCCCCATCTCCACCACCCCTACCACCAGCACTACACCTCCACCACCACACCCACCACCACCCCCATCTCCACCACCCCACCACCACTACACCTCCACCACCACACCCACCAGCACCCCATCTCCACCACCCCTACCACCACCACCTCTACACATCCTCCACAACCACCACCACCCCACCACCACTACACCACCACCACCACCCCTACCACAACCTCCACCAGCCCCACCAGCCCCACCACCACCACCACCACCCCTACCACCAGCACTACACCTCCACCAGCACTACACCTCCACCACCACACCCACCAGCACCCCATCTCCACCACCCCACCACCAATACACCTCCACCACCACACCCACCAGCACCCCATCTCCACCACCCCTACCACCACCACCTCTACACATCCTCCACAACCACCACCACCCCACCACCACTACACCACCACCACCCCTACCACAACCTCCACCAGCCCCACCAGCCCCACCACCACCACCACCCCACCACCACTACACCACCACCACACCACCACTCCACCAGCACTACACCACCACCACCACCACCACCGCACCACCACTACACCCCCATCACCCCTGCCACAACCTCTAACACCCCCACCACCTACCAGCACCACCACACCTCCACTACCACCCCTACACAACCTCCACCACCCCTACCACCACCGAACAACCACTACACCTCCACCACCACCACCACCAACCCTACCACAACCTCCACCAGGAGGACAGGAGGATAAGAGAAGGAGCCCCTCTCCTTCTCTTGGGGAGACGATAGGAGGAAAGGGGGAGGAGATGAGGAAAGGGGGAGAGGATAAGAGGGGGCGAGGAGAGGTGGAGATAGGAGGAGGAGAAGAGAGAAGGAGGAGAGGAGAATGCATACAGGCCAGGAGGAATATTAACACAGTGGGTCCAATGCTAAGGATGACCACTAAACACCTACTAAACAGAAAACCTGATGCGTCTATGACCGCCTAATCTTTCATTCTGGTTACATTGGAGAATAAACTTTATAACACTTTATAATGTGCACTGTATCACCAATGAGTAATTACCCTTCACGAATGGATGAATCCCAATGAGTATTTAGAAGCAGATTTGCCTCTGGAATCATAATTATGTATCGCAACATGATTACTACTAGCAGCACATTATTATTACAGCAAATGATAAATTAGACCTTTGATTTGACAAAGTCAGCCTCTGTTGAACAGAGTAATCCTGAGCTTCATTGGTGTTTGACACCTGTGGTGTTGGAGTTGACATGTACTTTGAGAAGATCCTTTTCTTTTCATAATAGTGTATTATGAAGGTTGCGCACCTGGCTATATATAAACAAATGTAGCAATAATGGGTTTTTAGTGTTGTTACACATATGTTTAGTTAGGCTATAGTTTGAATTCTAGTCTATTATTGGTAGTAGGTCGTGTTTAGGCTCCAATTCTCTTTACAGAGTTTGGCTGAAGGTACTCCAAAAGATTATGGAATGATAAAAGCAGTCTTTTAATTCCAAACAGGTGTGCAGATGTAGGCTGATGAAGTAGCTCTGGACATAGAACAGGCTATAATGGCAGTGCAGTTGTTAGTACATACACGGAAAACGACTAAAACTACTACAATGCACAATCTAAACTACTTCTTCTGCACACACCAAACTGCCCACACCAATGTGAAGGTGCCATCACCATAAAGGAAGCCATGACTGGCTTAGGGTAGAATTGGTGATGTCTAGTTAAAGTTGTAATCTTTCTAGTATATCGTATAGAGTATAGCATGTTATTTTAATCTTGAGATTGATACATATATTATTACATGGGATCTAATCAATCGATCTATTGATACACTGAAATATCTCATTTTCAAATATATTGATACATTAGGAACTAACCATTCGATTTATAATTGACAACATTGAAACTGTGCCGTTAACACGCCCACATCCGAGTGATGATCGCCCATCGGTGACATCATCTCTACATTGCCCAGGTGTTTGGCTGCTGTCACCCATTCCTAAACGAGACTTAATCAGTACTAACCTATTTGTGTCACTGCCAGACAATCATTTCCCACAAGCCCACCCACCATTACCCTCCCATGACCAAATGTTTTGCCCTGCTTTGCTCCCTGCTCCTCGCATGAACAAGTCTTCTTCTCCTCCTATTGGCCTCTCCCCCTGTCTGCTCATTAGGGCTGGATGTGAGGAACAAAGAACCATCTGGGCATGGCTACCTGCCAGCTCAGGTGGGTCTCCTCCACATGGAAACAGAGCTAGCTAGAACTTCTCATCAAACATCTGTCTGCCAGCATCAAAGAGAAGTCTGTTTGTAATTTGTTTGTTTTTTTACAAACTATGCTTGTGTCGGTTTCTCTCTCTCTCTCCCCTGCTCTCTCTCTCTCTCTTTCTCTAGCTCTTTGTCTCTCTCATTTGCTCTGCCACCAAAACGTCCATGCATCAGATAGCAGCTAAACGCATCTTCCCCCTCCCCTGTCTGTTTCTCTCCGCCTCTAGTTGTCACTTCTCTCTCACTTACTTCCATCCTTGGGATATCACACACACATCTTACCCAGAATGTTTGGTTTCATTTGTCTTTATCTATTTATCATTTTTTCTGTCTGGCAAATCATTATTAGTGTATTGATGCTTCATCCTTTACTAAGACAACAATGTTACATACAAGTTATACATATAGATCTATTGCCCTGTGACCTTTAAAAAAAGAAAAAAATCATTGAGGAATGATTATTATTGTATTGTTGCTTCATAGTTAGACAACATTTTTATATATATATATATATATATATATATATATATATATATATCTTTATTTTTGGAGGGAGAATAGCTTTAAAGAGTAGTTATTTTTTGGTCCTGGAGGAAGAACTGTTGACCGTTTGCTGTGGTCATTATTAAATCAGCGTTTTTACAATAAGCATAAGCACATGTCTGTGCCTACTAAGATCGATAAACATGCCTGAGCCGCATCTTCAGAGAGGCCTGTTCAGATGTACAGAAGTAATCAGATCTAGATCTGCCCCATGCCCTATGGAGGAGAAAAGCTTACGTCATTGTAAACAGAATGGATTGAGTCTCTAAGCCATTCATCCACTGGGCATGTGCGGCTGGTTGCATTTTCTATAGGTAACCTTGTAGTTTTATAGATAGTAGTGGTTTAATGTTAAGTGGTGGTTATGCTATGCTATGTGGTTAGCATAGTAGTATGCAAAATGCAGATGTTGTTTACCATCTAGTTATGTAGATAGTAGTATTACTCTGGATAATCTCGGTGTGAGCTTCTCTGTCATCAGACTTTAATTATACATTTTTCAATTATTAATCTAAAGTTGGATTTGTGAGACTACTCTAAAGGTTAGCATGTAGTTAATAAGATAATACTATTAACAACTATGGCTATTACTACTACTAGTATTCATCTAAAGGTAACCAGTAGTTATGAGGTAGTATAAGTTAATCTGTAGGTTACCATTATAAGATAGTAGAACATACATGTAGTTGTGTTCTGAGGTAGTAGAAGTTCATCTGTAAGGTACCATCATAAGATAGTATAATTTACATGTAGTTGTGTTCTGAGGTAGTAGAATCAATCTGACTGGGTCCAGTGTTCCTCCTGGGGGGATCAGTTTGACGTGAGATCCTTGAACCCAGGTGCTGCTGGTGGACACACAACAGCAACTTCCTGCTGACTAAACCATTTCCTGGCAGGCCTGCAAGTCTGTCTGCACGTGCTCAAACCCACTGGGCTTGTTTAGCGCTAGCCCAGGAACAACTCTGTCACTGCCCTGCGACTTGTGTGTGTGTGTGTGTGTATGTGTGTGTTTGTGTGTGTGTGTGTGTGTGTGTGTGTGCTTGTGAATATGTGAATTTCATTTAGATTGTGTATGTGGATCTGCTTTTGTATTTATATACACTAGATATACAGTCATTTAGCAGATACTTTTATCCAAAGCAACTTAAAAGTGAGTCTGAGAATACAAGAAAATATTGTCAACATTGGAGTAACAGCCAAAAAGTGCTGCACAACTAGGTTGGAAAAACGACTGGACCACGGCTGCACCAGCTATGTTTGTGTCTAGCTAATATGTAGGATCTTTATTATTTCAAGTTGCCTCTCTTTTGAAAGTTACTTCTTTTACCAACTTAAGATGCTATTTTCTGGAAGTCTCAGTCTCTTCAACCGTGCATTTGTGAGTTTTGGTGTTTTTTTTCCCTTTCTGGCTCTCTCACAGAATTTATAAAAATAGATTTATGTTCCATTTAAGATCAGTGGGGAAGCTATTTCAGTCATGCCTGTTTGCCAGGATGCTCTCTCTAATCAATGGCAAAGCTATTTTTTGTGTCTAGTCTTTTACTTCAAACAGCAACGAAAGGGAGAAGAATCTCTTGATGGACAATTGATGGCGGTAATAGCATCCTGTTCACCTCTTATGTCTCCAGCTTAAAACACAAAGCTTGCATTTGCACTAGCATGCTTCACCTCAGCTCATCTACTACTACTATAACTATTTGCAATTGTATTCCTACTACTACTACTACTAGTAGTAGTAGTAGTAGTAGTGATTTTACTCCTACTAATGCTACTACTACTACTACTGTACACAAATGTACGCTCACACTTCTACTTAAGGCCCCTATATACCAAATTGGCGTTTTCACCTAGGCTGTAGAACAGTACAATATATTCACTGTGCTGTTGGGATTTTCGTTTAATGACGAAACTCGCGGTGAGACGCAATCATTCATGTGGTATTGTTGACCAATTGCCGGCAGTGGTGTATTGGGGGATGTGTGAAAAGATTTACTAACTCAGGAGCCTGCACACACTGCCATGATGACGCCCAATGTGCTTCAATTTGATCGCAAACTTGTCAGTATGTCTGAGCTAACACAAAGAAATTTAAATTCGCTTTTTGTATATCGGGGTCTTAACAGATGTACACATACACATTATTTAACCCCCCCCCCAAACCCCTTCTCTCTCTTCATATTGATGCAGAGCAGCGGGTTGTTGTCTAGCTGTCTGCAGTGTGGCGGTCGGCAAGGAAGACAGCCCACTGGACCGCAAAACAAGGTTGGGTGCTCTATTCGGTAGCCGGGAGCTACTGATAGTGTAGCTCACCCACCGGCTGCCAGATTCGCTCTGACAGGTGAGACCGCAACCTGCTGCTGGGGCAATGGCGCCCAATGGAGAGCCGCTCCGCTAGCGCCTAGCTAGCATAATGTCGGCAGCAGAAGCTCGCGGCTCTGTGTTGTGTGTGTAAGAATGAGACAGTTAATGATTGGCTCACCCCACTAGCTAAAGGCCTACGCAAGTGTTATATATCGACTTTGGTCGGGGGCTGTTGTTGTTGTATTTGTTATTTGTTATTGTTGTCTGAGCCAGGACCATATCTGGCGGAGGTAGAACTAAATGCAGCCTGATCGAAATGGTCTAAAGCTCTCATAGTTCTACAATTATAACATTCTTAGTCTAGAGCTGTAATCAGCAAACTGGCGTGTCATTGGTTCTAGATAATCAGCCATATGGAGAAAAATAAATGAGGATAATATTTTGGTCAAAGGGTGATAATGAGACCATCGTGATATTCACATTTGCATTTCAAAATTAATATCAGTCAGGCATTGGCAGGGCAGCAATTTATCACAGAATATGGTTGAAGCCTTACGTTGTTCTTTTCCCCGTGGGTGGAGCTTGCGGACGCTGTCGATATTTTTGACGCCGTGGCGGCACCGGAGGAAGACGAGGACTACGACCTCGACGTGGACTCCGCGTCGGGGACTTCTTCACAGGTTTTGCCCCCGGAGAAGCCGCACCGTTTCGCCGACCTGTTCGGCAAGATCATGGGTGATGCAGCGGCCATCAAGGGCATCGCCATGCCACCTCCATCGCCCTCCCCGGAACTGGACGATATGCAGGGGAACTATTTTAGACCTCCTTCGTCGACCAGACGGCCTACCCTATATGCCCTCTGTTCCCACCCGTCCAGCGGTATCTTACCACGGCGGCTGGGGACCCGTCCTCCCTTAAGGCCCCGGTGACGGCGTTCACCGATTTCACCAAGGTGGAGGGGTGGTCCGCCACACAGGCGACGGGGATACCCCACCTGGAGCCTCCTTTGGCAGCGCTCCTCTGTCCGGGCGCCGGATGGCGTCCGAACGAGAAGCCGCTGCCCCCCGACCGCCTTCTTAAGCAGCTCGCTGCCTTGTGGGACAGATCTTTTGTCTGCTCCTCACAGGCTGCGGCGGCTGTGAATAACATTGCCCTACTCTCGTCTGCCCTGTCGGCCATGACAGTTGGAAAGGATTCGTTTGGGCAGAACGACGTGGAGAAGGTCGCTAGATTCTCCGGCGCTATCCTCCAGCTTTGCCAGGTTCTCGCCCACCTTCAGTCCGTCCGTGAGAATCGTTCCAGGTTCGGACCAATTCTCATGGGCTCCTCTTAACAGGCCAGCGGGAGCAGTCAGACCAGCAGGAAGCGGGGTCGACCACGTGGTCAACGGGCCAGGACGCCGCCTCCAGCGCCGACTCTGCCTCCGCAGCAGCGCCAAGCAGCGAAGGGACAGAAACTATGGAGTCACGTGGGACCGACCAATGTCTTTTTCCCTCCCTAACAAAGATTCAAAAGTCAGTTTGACCGAACGGCAGTACACATTTAAAGAGCTATGTCCTTTAAGCCGACCGCGCCCTGCGCCTGTCGTGCATTCCTCTTCCCCTCAGCTTCTCCCGACCTCTGTGGGCTCATCAGAACCTGCTCAGCCTGAGAGCCCTGCACATCGTAGGCGCCCTGAACTTTGGGGCGGACCTCATGTCTCGCGGTGGTCTCCGCCGAGACGAGTGGCGGTTATATCCCGACATTGTCAGACTGATCTGGCAGAGGTTCGGGATGGCTCAGGTGGACCTTTTTGCGTCCAGAGAGAACACCCACTGCAGTCTGTGGTTCTCTCTCTGCCCCCAGGATCTTCTCCCGTTGGGGGTGGACGTGATGGCGCATGCACCGTGGCCGCGGACTCTCTTATATGCGTTCCGCTGCTTCAATTGATCCATCCTCTCCTGGAGCGGGTCAGGCAGGAGGGATTGTCCCTCATTCTAGTGGCCCCGGAGAACCGCTCAGCTCTGTGGTTCCCAGAGCTAGCGGCGCTCTCTTGCACGGAGCCGTGGCCGGTACCAATCAGACCGGACACGCTTTCACAGGCGCACGGGACGGTGCACCACCCACCCAATGTGACGGGTCGGTTGTTGGTTTGGCTTCTGAGAGGTTGATTCTGCAAGGCAGAGGTCTGCCAGCATCAGTTATCAACACTATTCAGAGTGCTCGCAAGCCTTCCACTTCCTCCCATTACGCGGCGAAGTGGGGCGCTTTCTCTACGTGGTGTGACCTCAACCACGTTATCCCATCTCTCTGTGAGGTGGGAAGCATGCTTGGGTTCCTTCAGTGTTTCTCCACTATCAAAGTCTATGCGGCAGCCGTTTCGGCTGGCCACGCAGGATATGACGGGAAACCGGTTTTCAGTCACCCACTGGTCAAGAGATTCTTGCGTGGGGTTAGACATGTTAAACCTGTTTCTCGTGTACTTACACCACGTTGGGATCTTCCCACCGTTTTGAGTGGTTTATTCAAGGACCCTTTCGAGCCTCTGTCTCAAGCCCCTTTGGATGTCCTTTCCTTTAAAACGGCGCTCTTATTGGTTTTGGTTTCTGCCAAACGTGTCGGTGAATTGGCCGCGCTGTCTGTCAGCCCGAGCTGCTTGTTATTGAACGAGGACAGCTCATTCGTGCTGCTTAGACCCAATCCTGCGTTCCACCCCAAGAACATATTCAGTTATTTTCGGTCGAGGGATATTGTGCTTTTCACCCCCCGCCTCATACTAGTGAAGCGGAGGTGGAGTTGCATCTCCTGTGCCCGGTGCGGGCATTGGCTATGTACGTGAAACACTGAGCTGCATTTCACTCCACACAACAGTTGTTTGTGTGTTATAGCGACGCTGCCAAGGGCCGCGCTCTTTCTAAACAGCGTCTGTCCCGCTGGATATGTGAGGGTGTCTGCTTAGCCTACACTCGGCAGGGCTTAGCATCACCTTTGGGTGTTAGAGCTCACTCTGCACGAGGGGTGGCCGCTTCGTCTGCCCTATTCAAGGGAATTTCGGTAGAAGACATTTGCGCGGCTGCGTCATGGTCTTCCCCCGGTCCTTTTATTCATTTTTACATGTTGGACATGTCCAGGGGCTCACTCGGCTACTCTGTGTTGGAGTCTGGCTCCCTCTCTACGAATTAGACATTGGTTTATCGCTTAAAGCCTGTTACGCTCGTGATGTCGCTCAGCTTCTTTCTCTCTCCGCTGTCACCCGGTGGTGTTCCAGCGTGGGCACTGAGCTCAGGAGTGACAGGTTATTATTGCTTTGATTACGGTTCGTAACCGAAGTTTTAATATCCTGTCCTCTATTATTAAACATTGCACAACAGGTTCCTCCTGCCGCCTCTTTTAGAGCGTAAGTAGGTAGGGCCTTGTTGCTCGTTGCTATTGGTAGCTTGGTTTTCTTCCTAGCTCCGCCCCTATGGTAGCGGACGTAGGAGAAGCTTTATTGCTCTGCATTCCCCCTTTTTCATGTTCATTGAAATACGGGTTGAGTCAGAGTTACAGACTCACTCTATTCTCTTTATCATCGCTTTGCGTGTTCTTAAGAGAATTCAGGGTTTCTTATTTAGCTGTTGTGTTTTGCACATCTTCGGCTTTTTGAGTCTGATGTGCCCTGTGAACTAGGTCTTTATTTTTGTGACTTGGGTGCAGCAGGAGTACATTTATCGGGCTCCGCTCGCAGCTTCACCTTAGCCCATAAGGCGAAGCCTAGACGGCGTAGCTTACATTAAATAGAATGATAGTGTGTTATTATAACTCTAGTTCTATGATTGTAGGCGTAGCCATCTAGTTTCCCACCTGCTGTACCCTCCAAATGCTGAAAGAATAGCTGGGAGGACGAACACAGCTGTACGCCGCATTATATACACGGTGTCGTGGAAAATGTGGGCGGTGCCCACATTGATTGGTGCATTGCTGGAGGTTTTCAGTGCACGCGAGTGCGCGCACGGGACAAGCCCATAAGGCGAAGCCTAGACGGCTACGCCTACAATCATAGAACTAGAGTTATAATAACATAACTATCGTTTTGATTGCCTCGTACACTTTCCTCGGGTGCCGCCATTGGTTTTTAATTGGCCAGACTGTGGTGTTGCTTGTTCGTCATGAACTGACACTCCCTCCCCCGAGTGCTGATTGGTCCTACATTTACATTTGAGACCGATCTGTAGAGAGAAACCGAATGTGAACCAGCAAGACGGGATGGTCTCACAAGGTTAATAATGAGTGCCAGGGAGAAGGTATATTAATATTAAATATCTAATCTTAATTTATGTTTTCAAACTACAGTTTAATAAAAAAATATATAAATATGTAAGGGTTTCCATTTCCCTCCTCTGGCTCTCGCTCTCTGTCTCTCTCTGGCTATCTCTCTTTAACTGTCTACATTTCTCCCCAATACCCCATACCTTCTGTTATCTATGACTTACTCTCTCTCTTAAAGGGTAAGTGAACTTACCCTGTTCCAGCTCAATTTCGGAACACCAGGAAAATTAGAACAAATTGTATTTTGGGTTGAGATTTCTAGAGGGAAGGTGGGGTAGTACATTAAATTCTACGTTGAGGATGAGCATTATAATGAACGAGTGGCACACACCGTGGCATTATACTTTGTGTCGAGAAGCTTAACCCTTTCTCAGACACCGCCATCAGCCTTAGCCATTGCCCAGACAGACCCCATCCACACACACCAAGTTGTTAGCATACCCTCTCGGCGTTCATGAGAATTTCCTCCGAAAAGGCTCTTCAGCAATGTCACAAAAAGAACAGATCTTAAGTTCAATATTGGTTGACGGAGACTCAATTTATTTTAATTTTATTATGCTATTACTTTTGTAAAAGTGACACAATGGCATAGACTACTATGTTCAAGGTCAAAAGACATACTAACACATTTAAAACAAAAAAATAAAATTTGGGGTCACTGGTACTTGAAAAAGAAGGAAAAATGTCAGATAATATTTTGGTCCACAGGCCATAATGAGTGCCTGGAAGAAAGTATAAAGATGACATATCAAATCGTTTTGATTTGGTTCAATCAAACAATGATAAAAATGTAATGGGTTCTATTTTCCTCCTGTATCTCTCTCTATCTAACTCTATAAATGTCAAACACCCCCATCTTCCATTATCTCTCTTGCACTGGAAATCAAGCTAATGCTTAGTATAGACTTGAATTTCAGGGTTGGGGCTAACATTTGGCTCCCAGCAGGAGCTCTACATTGACCAATTTTATGTCTTCAACAGAGTTTGAAAACCCGGTTTCCCATATCATTATTATTATCATCCTTGTGGGATGCATTTAAAACATACATTTTAGCATGGAGAAATATTATTAGAAAAAAAGAAAACAAAGTAACATTCATTTAAACTAAAATACCACTAGTACTTTTGTTTAGTAATGTCCTCTCGCTAATACTTTTGTTGTTCACTTCTTCTACCCTGTTTACATTTCACCGAGCCCCAGCCGCAGAAATGCCCTTTTCTGAGCACATATACACGCACACACACTCAACACACAAACTGAAATTTCCACTTTCCGTCTCCAACTGATCCGTGTTTCACCGCTGCAACTCAGCAAATGTGCTGGACAGGATTTAATTTTCTGGCCCCCCGCCTTGGATCGGCCCTCATGAATTTTTCAGCACTACCCTCTCACTCCCCCGGCCCTGGCCCCGGCCACTTGCACAATGCTATTGATTGGGGGGGGGGGGGGGTTAAGCCATCAAACTGTTATAAAAGAGGTTAATATTTTAAACCTGTTTATGTGCCATGTCTTTTTGTACTTTATAATGTACACCTCTCTCTATGTACCACTCGTAAGGAAAGGACTAACCCTTTGTTTGTTTTGTTTCCTGGTAATGCCAGGTTGAGGTTCTGTATGTGTGATGTGTTACTGTGTGTGTAGACCAGTGAGAGAAGTTTGATTTAGGAATTGTTTTTCCTATCTATGCTTCCATGTTTACTATACCTCTGGGCTCTGCAGTCCAGTGGACCGCGTCTGTGTCAGTCAACATGAGGAAGGTAAGGTAACAAACAGCTACTCCACACACCCCAATCCCTAGTATGGGGGGGGGGGGGGGGGGGGGGGGGGGGGGGGATGCTAATGAGACTATACGGAGGTCGTCTGGCCCAATATTGAGGAATCAGCATTCATTGTCGTTACCACCGCGCTCCAAAAACTGCACTCTCATCCTACCCCACGTTGTAATTGATTTGCATCTCGTTAGGTATTTTTAGGGTGTTTATCCAAGAGAGACGTCTGCTTACAGTAAAGCTATTTAAAGAATAAAAAGAGAAAAAAACAACGTCAACCTCCGGACTTCATTATCCACAGGAAGACAAACAAATATAATAAATGAGCACGGAAAAATTATCTGAAACTTACGCTGTGAACCGTCAGGACATGATTTGCGAGACATATAGTTCTACTGTGAGTCATCAGGGTTCTAATATAGCAGGAAGCCCTTCAGGATGGGATGGTCTTGGCCGGTATTGGGGTTTCTTATAGAATACATACACACATAGAACAGAGTATAAGTATTTCTTTTCAAACAATGTAGCCTATATTATAAAGGAAGAATACAAGGTGAAATTAAGTTTCAGATTAAATTATAGCCAACTTTGTTTCCTGTTTTCCTTGTTTATCTGTTTCTCTAGCTTTCTGTCTGCTTGTGTCTCTTTCTCTCTCTCTAGCGTCTTCAAATGCTATACCATTCGGTTAACGTTCACTGAGGTTATCTATTTAAATAAAAAATCAACTATTTCCTGCAAAACCAAACTAATGAATAAAGCCAAACTTCTGCTTTTCCAAAGCTGAAGAGTTGGCAGGAGTGGTGCCCTCTATTAGTGCTGGTCAATGGGGACAGTCCTTTAAGGGGTCGTCCTCCAGGGCACAGCCAGAGAACATGGTTGAGCAGTGTTCCAATCATGGTGATCACCTGTGACAAACCACTCCAACGTCCGATCAATAAACCACCCTCACGGGGGAAAGGGGGATTTGTGCCACTCGGCTGTATGCGTGTTTTTGTCTGTTTGTTTGTGTCCTTGCACATGTATTTGTGTGTATGCTTGTAAGTGTGTGTGTGTGTGTGTTTGTTGCGCATGTATTTATACGCATGCTCACATGTGTGTGTGTGTGTGTGTATGTGTGTGCACACACAAACACACTTATTTTTTGCCATGCTCGGAAGTGTGTGTGTGTGTGTGTGTGTGTCAGAACATGTGAGTATGTGTGTGTGTGTGTGTGTGTGTGTGTGTGTCAGAACATGTGAGTATGTGTGTGTGTGTGTGTGTGTGTGTGTGTGTGTGTGTGTGTGTGTGTGTGTGTGTTCGGGATGCCTGCAACACATTGCATCTGATAGCATACAATGTACAGGTGCAAGATGTGCATAGGCACCTGCCGACATACCGTAGACTGTACGGCAGACGCATGTCTACAGACACCCCTCACAAGTTGACCTGTATAATAATAATAATAATAATAACAAAACAAATAATACATCCAATTTATGTAGCACCTCTCAGTGATCCCAAGGCCCTTAACTGTGGGAGGAAAATGTATGCTGATTCATGTATTCCTGTACATCAAAATAATAAATAATTAAGATGCACTTGCATCGTGTTGAAATTGGAAACTTCACAATGCGCACACAGCGCACAATGCCTAGTTGCTATCTTGATGGTTGAATGCTTTGGTTTGACTTTTACTTGGAGCCACAAAACAACTGCTTTGTTGTGAGAAACTAATACATTCATTATTTCAAAATACAAGATGTGAAAAATGGCTGGATACTTGATATTGTAAAGGTAATTATAAGGAGCTCTGTTCATACCATAAATGCACTGCAGCTTATCTATTCAGGAACAGAATCTGAAAGGGTCGTATTATCAGGTAAGCTTTCACAGACAAGATACTTTTATCTTCCTGTGCATTTGATAAGGTTGTGTTAAGATCTTCACGTTGAATGGAACTTAAAGGCTTACAGGAAAAGCAAACCCACCTGAGATAGGGCCTTGGTTACACTTGTCGTTTTAATGCGATCAGAACACAGGTCTAACATCCACACTTGACCCTTGAATGCGAACTCTGGAGCCCAATCTGTGTTAGCTCTGACTTAAATCACTGGTATGAGTCCCAGGCTCTGGTCGAATAGTCCACATAAAGAACGTCCTATGTCCTTTCCTAACCATTTTTCCTTGACCTGGATGCAAAACATCAAGAAATTGAGAATTCATAGGACATAGGAAAAGACAACCGTGGTGCTAAGAGAATCTGACTCCACTTACACTAGGCTACGTATTTAGGATCTCTTTCTAGGATTGGTTCACAGGACATAGACCGTACATTGATAATAATGAACGAGGGACAAATAATGTTTCCATTTAAACCATTTTGTTGGCACTATACACACATGAAGAGCAATAGGAAATGAGGCTTGACGGTTATGTTTTCTTTATCACTTAAAACCATAGGTGTGTATCTGAATCACAGGGTCCTCACATGTGATTTGTGTTGCTGGCAGACAGAACAAAGGAACTGGGCGGGATATATAGTAGCCCTTAATTAAGAGGAAGGGAGGTCAGGTGAGAGTGGGCGGGTCCAAACCATGAAAATAGGCGGAGGGTTGCTGAATAGTATAGCTCTATTCTACAGCCGCCAGTGCAAATCCTATAGGAATTTGTACTCCATGGGTCATACTAGGTAGAGTTATTTGGGTGGTCATCAGGGGATTACAGGAAGAATACTCAGCCGGGCAACTGGCGGACATAGAACCCTACATAGAACCCTACCATCACTTCAGCCGTCCTGACATGGCCATCCTTACTATGAAATACCTTTGTAATGCGACCGACAAGCCATAGAGTCCAGGGGAGTTGTGGATCTGTTAAGGTACAACTCAGGGAACCCAAATGCTAGACACCACAAGGCGGAGATAGGTGAAGGGTTTAAAGGGATTTTTATAGGTTGCGGAGGTTCGGCGGCAGGCAGGCAATAGGCAGACAGAGTAGCGATGACAGGCGGGGAGTCAGGCAGGCGGAGGTTCGTTAACGGGAAGGCAGTCAGGCGGTCGGGGGTCAGGAAGCAGGGAAGGATCCGGGAAGAGCTGGGCACAAGGAGAAGGCAGGTTAGGAGCAGGCGAGGAACAGAAAAACGGGAATCTATAATATGGGAACGAAGTACTATCTCGAGGAGTGTATACAACGAACTGGCACCGGCTGCTAGGAAGGCAGGAAATAAATAGAGTGCGGTGATTGCTGATGGATGGCAGGAGTGTAGACCGGAGTGCACGTGATTGTTGATTGATGACAGGAGTGTAGACCAGAGTGCACGTGATGGGATGGCAGCCGGCGCCACTAGGTGGTGGCAGAGGATGGCGTGACAGCCCCCCCTCTACGGACGCCACCAGGTGGACGCACAGGAAGGGAAGGGTGCTGGCGTTGGAAGTCCTTGATGAGGGAGGCGTCTAGGATGTGGCTCCGGGGGACCCAGGACCGTTCCTCTGGACCGTACCCCTCCCAATCAACTAAGTATTGGTGACCCCGGCCGCGACGACGCACGTCCAAGAGACGACGCACGTCCAAGAGACGACGCACCATCCAGGATGGGTGGTTGTCGATCATCCGGGGGGATGGCAGAGCTGGGGCGGGGGGAGACAGCGGGCTGGTGGAAACGGGCTTGACCTGTGAGACGTGGAAGGTGGGATGAACACGGAGGGAGGTGGGGAGCTTGAGGCGGACGGCACAGGGGTTGATGACAGACTCAATGGTGAAGGGACCGATGAAACGGGGGGATCGTTTTTGAGTTACCTCCTTGAGTGGGAGGTCCTTGGTGCGGAGCCACACCTTCTGACCGGGGGAAGGCAGGGGAGCCGAAAGGCGATGCTTGTTTGCCTGGCACTGGGAACGAGTTGATGCTTGGAGAAGCGCAGCCCGTGCGCGCTTCCAGGTGTGCTGACACCTACGCAGATGAGCCTGGACTGAGGGGACTGAGATCTCTGCTTCTAGGGAGGGAAATAGAGGCGGCTGGTAACCCAGGGCACACATGAAGAGACCCGTGGAGGCATTCACTAGGGAGTTGTGTGCGTACTCGACCCAGGGAAGTTGATTACTCCAGGTGCTTGGGTTGGCCTCTGTGACGCAGCGGAGTGCAGCCTTCATCTCTTGGTTTGCCCGCTCAGACTGACCGTTTGACTGGGGGTGGTATCCCGAGGAGAGGCTGACCGAGGTGCCCAGGGCAGCACAGAAGGAGCGCCAGACCTGGGAGGTGAACTGGGGGCGACAATCAGACACAACATCCACCGGAATGCCACGTAGGTGGAACACGTGGGAGACCAGGAGATCCGCGGTCTCGCCGGCTGAGGGCAGTTTGGGGAGAGCCAGGAAGTGGGCGGTTACCGTGAGAATCATGGTGTTTCCCTCCTGATGGTGGGAGGCCGGTGACGAAGTCTAGAGCAATATGAGACCAGGGCCGACTGGGAATGGGCAGGGGCCGGAGTAAGCCGGAACAGGGCCGAGTGGAGGTCTTATTGCGGGCGCAGGTCGGACAGGCCACAATAAAGGAGCGGACGTCTGCGTCCAAAGTAAGCCACCAGAAGCGCCGGCGGACGAAGTCCAGAGTGCGGGTAACCCCCGGGTGATAGGTAAGTCTGGAGGTGTGCGCCCAGGAGAGGACCTTCGAGCACTCCGCGTCAGGGACGAACAACCGATTTGGTGGTCTAGTACCACGGTCGGGCTGACGCCCCTGGGCCTGGAGGACGGCGGACTCCACCTCCCATGTGAGCGCAGCGATCAAGCATGTGGGCGGAAGGATGGGCTCGGTATCCGGGTTGGAGTCTTCCGAGGAGTAGAGGTGAGACAATGCGTCTGGTTTGACGTTCTTGGACCCCGGGCGGAAGGTGAGGTTGAAGTTAAATCGGCCAAAGAACAAGGCCCATCTGGCCTGTCGAGAGTCCAACCTCTTAGCGGACTGGATGTAGGCCAAGTTGTGATGGTCGGTACAAACCGTAAACGGCTGCTCCGCGCCCTCAACCAGTGCCGCCACTCTTCAAGCGCCAACTTGACGGCCAGAAGCTCGCGGTTTCCCATGTCGTAGTTCCTCTCCGGGGGGGTCAAACGACGGGAGAAAAAGGCGCATGTGTGTAGCTTGTGGTCCGCGGGGGAACGTTGGGAGAGGATGGTGCCCACGCCGGTGTCAGACGCATCAACCTCCACCACGAACTGGAGAGTGGGGTCTGGTTGGATGAGGATGGGCGCCGACACGAAGCGTTTCTTGAGGGTCAGGAAGGCGGCGTCTGCCTCTGGTGTCCACAGGAAAGGCCTCTTGGTGGAGGTCGGAGCCGAAAGGGGCGCCGCGATCTCGCTATTGCCCCGGATGAAGCGGCGGTAGAAGTTTGCGAAGCCCAAGAATTGGTGCAGACTCTTGCACGATGAAGGAGTGGGCCACTCGGCCACCGCCGAGACCTTGGAGGGGTCCATCCTTACCTCCCCCTGGCCGATGATGTACCCCAGGAAAGAGGTGGAAGAGACATGGAACTCGCACTTTTCCGCCTGTTCTCAAGGAGCCGCTGAAGAACCTGCCGAACGTGGATTTTGTGTTACTCTAACAACCCGGAGAAAATAAGGATGTCGTCCAGGTAGACGAAGACAGACCGATTCAATAGGTCCCGAAGGACATCATTAACGAGAGCCTGGAAGACAGCTGGGGCGTTTGTGAGCCCGAATGGCATGACCAAATACTCGAAGTGGCAGAGGGGAGTGTTGAATGCCGTCTTCCACTCATCCCCCTCTCGGATGCGGACCAGATGGTACGCGTTGCGCAGGTCGAGTTTGGAGAAGACCTTAGCCCCGTGGAGGGGGACAAAGGCGGAGCTGATCAGGGGTAATGGGTACTTGTTTTTTACCATAATGTTATTAAGGCCTCGGTAGTCTATACAGGGCCGGAGGGAGCGATCCTTCTTAGTAACGAAGAAAAAACCCGCTCCAACCGGGGATGAGGAGGGGCAGATTATTCCAGCGGCTAGGGACTCCTGTATATACTGCTCCATAGACTCCCGTTCGGGGCGGGAGAGGTTGAATAGCCGACTGCTGGGCAGGGGGGCTCCAGGAAGAAGGTCTATAGCACAGTCGTATGGGCGGTGGGGGGGAAGAGATAGGGCGCGGGCCTTGCTAAAAACCTCCCCGAGGTCGTGGTACACCTCTGGGACCGAGGACAAGTCGGGGGGGGGGGGGGTGGTGGTGGGGACCTGGACTCAGAGACACGGGGGGGGGGGGGGGGTGGGGGGGGGGGTTGTGCGGAACGTAGGCAATGAACGAGGCAGAATGGACTCCAGGACGATATCCGACCGTCCTTCCAGTCCACGTGCAGGTTGTGAAGCTGCAGCCAGGGGTAGCCCAGAACTACCGGAGTGAGGGGACAGTCGATAACGTGGAGGGAAAGATATTTGCGGTGGTTACCGGAGACTATTAGGGAAACGGGTACTGTCCGGCGCTCAACCCGGGTGAGTGTCTTCCCATTGAGGGACTGGGCCTCGATAGGGGAGTCCAGGAGGGTTGTCTCTATCCCAAGCTGACTGACTAGCTCTCTGTCAATTAATTATTTGTCTGCCCCTGAATCCAGGAGAACAGAGAGAGGGAGAGACTGATCCTGCCACAGGAGGTGGGCGCGCCCCAGCTGCATGGGATCGGGATCGGAAGGGGGCACTGACTCGCGACAGGGAGGAGCGACTCTCGGGGAAGGAGATTGTGGAGCAACAGGGGAGGAGGGGAGGGGCGTCGAGGACGAACGGAGCGCGCGCTCGCGTCGCCGTTCGCAAAGCTGGTTGTCTAGACGGATAGCGAGGGATATCAAGTGGTCCAGACTTGGGGAGTCTTCCCGAGTGGCCAACTCGTCCCTGACGGAGTCATTGAGCGCACTCGAAAAGACCCCCAATAAGGCCTCTTCATTCCACCCGCTCTCCCGAGCGAGGGAACGAAACTCCACGGCAAAAGAAGCGACGCTTCGGGCTCCCTGGTGCAGTGACAGGAGGCGCTGCGAAGCCTCCCTGCCTTGGACTGTGTGATCACCCTTCACATCTCCTCGGTGAACCTGGAGTACGAGGAGCAGTACTCTGAACCGCGCTTCCACACTGCCGTAGCCCAGGTGGGAGCCTCACCACGTAGCGCCCCGATCAGAAAGGCAATTCGGGACCTATCAGAGGGGTAGGTGAGGGGCAGCAATTCGAACACTAGGTCGCATTGGAGCAGGAAAGCATGGCAGGAGCCCAGATCGCCCTCATAACGCTCGGGGGCTGGGATGAAGGGCTCCCGAGAGGACGTCGGGGGGGGGGGGGGTGTAGTGGGTCGGAGAGACGGAGAAGCGGATGAAGGCTTCGGAGCACCGAGTTCGCGGAATGCCTGGGTAATCTCCCGGAGGTTAGACGCTATCTCCTGAAGCGCCTGATCGTGTTGGCCGAGAAGAACTCTCTGGCGGGAGATTACCTGATGTAGGGTGTCGGCGTCCGCTGGGTCCATGTTGGCCAGTTCGTACTGTTAAGGTACGGCTCAGGGTACCCAAATCCAGGACACCACAAGGCGGAGATAGGTGGAGGGTTTAAAGGGATTTATTGACAAACAGGCAAGGGCTAAGCAGGTCGTGGTCGGGCAGGCGGAGGTTCGGCGGCAGGCAGGCAATGGCAGACAGAGTAGCGATGACAGGCGGGGAGTCAGGCAGGCGGAGGTTTGTTAACGGGAAGGCAGTCAGGCGGTCGGGGGTCAGGAAGCAGGGAAGGATCCGGGAAGAGCTGGGCACAAGGAGAAGGCAGGTTAGGAGCAGGCGAGGAACAGGAAGACGGCAATCTATAATGCGGGAACAAAGAACTAACTCGAGGAGTGTAAACAACGAACTGGCGCCGGGTGCTAGGAAGGCAGGGAATAAATAGAGTGCGTGATTGCTGATGGATGGCAGGAGTGTAGACCGGAGTGCACGTGATTGTTGATTGATGACAGGAGTGTAGACCAGAGTGCATGTGATGGGATGGCAGCCGGTGCCACTAGGTGGTGGCAGAGGATGGCGTGACAGGATCAATGATCAGAACAACTGCATTAACTTGCGTATCCTCAGTATTGGCAAACCGCCACTTCTGCCTGCCTTGAAGGTGGGGAAGATAACGCCTGATAAAATGAGACCACAAGTGGTTGGCCAACACTTGGCTATGATGCCATCATCAACTGAGGATTTCAGAGTTCAGATAAGAGACCAGAGGTAGAGAGGAGTCTTGCTGCCCCATCAGAAGAAGATTTGGGGTCACAGGGTCCCCAAATTATATCACGGTATAAATGAAAATGATCACGGTTACAGTATATATTACGGTATGACACCAGGAGGTGCTAGACCGAGGGAAACTGCACAACATTTTTTTTTTTTAATCACTATGCTGGGTGCCTTTGCTTCAGATAAGGACCAGTATGTAAATGTTTACACAAGGAAAATGTATATGAAAATGTTCTTGCTACTTCTATGCTATACTTCTACTGCTATGATAACAGAATGGCTGAATCCGGTAATGGAATGTTATTTATTGCCTTTGCTGCAGATCCGTCATCCAGTGTGTGTTTTTTCTTCACATGCTCTTGAACAATCCCGTGCTGCAGTGCAATTTCATTGAAACTTTGCAAAATGTACCAACCACCTTTTGTTTCCAATAAATAAATAAATAAATAATATATTTATTTATTTATTTAAGCGATATACAAATATAACATGTGTTTTAACCAAGTGAAGTGTTTCAGAAATTTAATGGGGAGAAGTACGACAACGTCAACTAAATATCTGCATCACAACAACCCTATTATTTTCAAATGTTACATGGTGGCGCAGCACCACTATTACATTATTTTGGAAGAGCCCTGGAGTGGGCCGTGTAGGGTGTCTGACTGCATCTCAAGTGAGCACGCCTTTAATCCGCACTGATCAGTGATAAGTGCTTCTCCATTATTATATACAGTATATTATCAATTAACTCTATACTGGTTGAACAGTTTTGCTGAAGTTCATATCGTAGGGCAAATTCATACCGGTGTACTTTCAATACCACCCCTAAACTGAGGAGACATAGCCAAGAGGCTTAGTGTTGAGAATATTGTCAACCTCCATCAACAGAGTATGCAGGACTTCGGCAGTGACCAGTTGAGTGCCGAGGGAGCCTTGCAAGGCCTGTTTGACGGAAATAATCTCCCGTACCAAGATTCCTCCGAAATGAGGGGCATGTTGAAACAAAATCAGTAAGTTGAACTTTGTTTAACTTTGAGGGATGGAGTAAGTGCTATTAAGGCCTCCCTAAGTGCCCTCTTTCCTCCCTTGAAATTGGTGCCCTGGTTTGACCAGAGTTCAAAGGGAGCGCCCCCCAGGGCAGTGAAACGAGGGAGGGCCATGAGAAAGGGATCAGTGTCATGACTACAATAGAGATCCAGGTGCACACAGCGAGTTGTCAAATACTTACATTGGATGCCCCATTTCTTCTCAGTCTGATGTCAAAGTTTCACATTATATGGTCCAAAACACTCCATTCCTGTTGAATAAAAGGCAGGCTTGTGCAGCCGAAGACGACTTATTAGAAAGTCTGCCATCCTGGATAAACTGGCTTTGCACGCCACCATTGGCAATCAACACAACCATGCTGGTATTTCTGTATTGCCTCTCTCCCTTTCAAAATCCAGATCCGCCGGCAGATCTCAGCGACCACTCTTTCTGGACCAGGGTGTTTCAACGTTTCATCGTACTCCTGAATGAGGAGCTTAGACATTGAATGTGTGTGATCAAGGACAATGGGGTGAATTGCATCAGGTTCCTGTTCACTCTGCCGCAGCCTGCCTCCAACACAAATTAGGCCTGTAGGTCTGGACAGACTTCTGGTGCAAGGGTGAGTAGGCGACTGGTTGACAGTAAGGGTCTCTAAGCCATGAGAAGGGCGAGATGTTCTACAAAGCCATCCATCTATGCCTGTTTCATGTTTTCTATTCCTCCTGTAGATAATCAGCTGCTGTGGGGGTTACTTTAACATCTGTAGCATGTTTGAACTGGACTGAAGCATCAAGGAGGGCTTGGTAAGTTTCCTAAGGCCTGAAATCTAGGACAGACCTGATAGTGGCAACTTCTCCACAAAAGGATGGCTTATTCTCAAGCTGCTGATGGTCTACATCCTTCTTGGAGCCATCAGGGGCTTTGGGCCAGGTGTCAGAATGGTGTTAAAGGAATTAAGGGCCTTGGCTCCACAGGTTTGTCTGATGGATCTCTACAAGAGTTTTGCCCCTTGTCAGGTCATCAGCTGGGTTATTGGCTGTATTTACACACCTTCAGTCTTGGCAGTTAGTAAGATCTTGTTTCCCGGACACTCTGGTACCAACAAAGACCTAAAAGCGGCATGAATCTGCCTGCAACCAAGCAAGTACAGTGGTTGAATCTGACCAAAGGATGGTATGTCTTATAGGAAGGGTCAGTTCTGTTCAGAGGAGGTCACAAAGACGAGCATCAACTAGCGCTGCACAGAGTATAGGAATTGACTGTTATCTCTTTGGTGGCGCACGTGATCAAGTAAGCGGGAAGGACACTTGGATTTGCTTTCTGTTATCCTCTGACCGAAGGTACGCAACTGCTCTATAAGCTTCTGACAGACGGGTAGCACAGAGGCAAGGTTATTGTAGGTGGAATTGACAGTTCGTCCTTCCAGGTGTTCCATGAGGAGAGTAAGTTAGAGGGTCGCTTTTCCCACAGCTGTTGAATCAGGACCTTTGCTCTGGTGGTGTAAGGCATAGGATACTCTACAGCAGGGGTATTCAACAAAAATTTAAAGAGGTCCAGTTAGAGAAAAATTCTTGAAGCAAAGGTCCAGAAGATCATAATGTCGAACTATTTAGTGTGATATATATTTAAGTAGCTTAGTAGTTGTATCAACATCTGCATGTAATCAATACCTGACTGTCAAATCAAATGAATTCAGTACGATTCAAAAACGTTTTGACAATATTTTTTATAACATATCATAGAATTGAATATACAGTATGTGAAAATTGTGCATGTTCAAAAAAAGTGCTTAACTTCATAAAAATAAAAATAAAGGGAGCAAAAGCTTGAATTTCCCTTTTCTGTTTCACATCTTGACTCAACATTCTCAACCAATTTTACAGATAATAAATCTCAACACATTTTAACAATTGAACAGTTGCATCACTTTCTTCCCCTCTTATATCCCACTCACCCACTTTTTTGCTCAGGGAGAGAATTGAGCTCTAGCTTGTCCTGCCAGGATTTTAAATGTGGGCTTGAATGGGGTCAGCGCCATTCTCATACACATGTGGAGGTGCTCATTGGTGAGCCTGGAACGATATTTAGTTTTGATGATGTTCATTGTGGAGAAACCTGCCTCGCAGTTGTATGTGCTGCCAAACATGGTCAAGATGTACAGAGCTACTTTCCTCAGACCTGGGAAAGTAGCCCAAGTAGACCATTTGGAGCCAGAAAGTGGAAGGGTCAGTTCTTACTGTCGTAGGGTAATGTGCCTTTTGGTCCAATTGAGGTTAAGCCACACGTTGAAGTTCAAATGGAGATATTTACTACAAACTACAGAACAAACAAGAACACAGACAGGAACTAAGATAACACATAAATAAATGTCAAGCGTGACCTACATCAATGATGGCTCTCGCAACCATCACCAACCGTGCTCTCCCACCAATGAAGCCATCCAGGCTTAAATAGCAGAAGCAGTTGGATAGCTCCACCTCTAAGCTAACCCAAGTCATTTATAAATCAATTAAACCCTCTGTCAATTCTAACCAGCCATAACACAAAACAAAAGTGTATTATTATGCCATAACATAATACAAACACAGCACAACGTTATCCATACATTTTACACCCACATATAATAGGTATTTTAAAAGTACCTTAAAATACCCCTCACCATTTACCGCGATGGCCTGACCCAGCGCGATCCCGTGACATATATTGCGGAAGTGAATGCAAACTTGCCCTTAATGCAGGAGAACTGTGGTGAGTATGAGTGATGTGGTTTTACAGACGGACAGGAAATACAGAAATAACATAACGTGCGCAAATGTCCATATGCTGTTAAAAATAGTCTGTCGGCTTCCATGCCGTGGTGCTTCGTAGCGCCGTACCATTAGTACATCCGATGCACTGTGACGATCACTTCGTCACATTACCCCCCTCCTTCAAATGTTTTCGTCCTCGAAAACTCGAGACAGGTAATCGGCAGTCACATTCTGCGCCCCCGGTCTGTACTTCACCACGAAGTTGTATGGTTGAAGGGCCAAATACCACCGTGTAATGCGGTCGTTGGAGTCTTTCATTTTGTGGAGCCACTGCAAGGCCCTGTGATCGGTCTCCACGGTGAAGCTCTTCCCCATCAGGTAGTAGCGCAGAGAGTCTAGCGCCCACTTGAGGGCAAGGCACTCCTTCCCCACCTGTGGCCTCACTGACCCACCTCCGATGACAAATCCCAGGTACTCCACCTGTGACTGGGCAAAGGAGCACTTGGAGGGATTCATGGTCAGGCCAGCATCCTTGATTCGCTGGAGAATGTCTTGGACGTGAACCAGATGATCCTCCCAAGTCTCGCTAAAGACTATGATGTCGTCCAGGTACGCCCCTGCGTAATCCCAAGCACCTTCCAACACCCCATCCATGAGGCGCTGAAACGTTGCGGGCGCCCCCTTCAGACCAAATGGCATCACCGTATATTGGTAAAAACCAAACGGTGTTCTGAATGCTGTCAGGGGTTTTGTCTCCTCTGACAAAGGAACTTGCCAGTACCCCTTACACAGGTCCAAGGTGGTCAGATATCTGGCACACCCCAACCTGTCCAGAAGATCGTCCACTCTGGGCATAGGGTAAGGGTCGAAAGTTGAAATGGTGTTCAACTTTCTAAAGTCATTGCAAAAACGCAGAGTACCGTCCTTTTTGGGCACAATAACAATGGGACACGACCACTCACTGTGAGATGGTTCAATGATCCCCATCTCTTTCATGGTTTCTAGCTCCTTCTTGAGCTTTGGAACCATCTGTGCTGGAATCCTGTAGCTCGGGACCCTGATCGGTCCTGGTTCCTTCAGGGTTACGTGGTGTTGAGCCAGCTGTGTGAGGCCAGGAGTCTCAGCAAACAGCCCCACCGGACAACAGCTAGCCAGCGCCTCCTGCTGGGAAACCGAGAGGTGGTGCATGTCTACCTGGACTCCAGAACCGTCAGTTGTAGGGAAAAACTGCTCATCTCCCTCGTCTTCCTCCACGACCCTCCTGGCAAACAGCACGACCGCAGGCTCCTCACGGGGAACCCACTCCTTCAGCAGGTTGATGTGGAACGTCTGCGTCTGCTTCCTCCTCTCTGGCATGATGACCTCGTACGTCACCGGCCCAGTCTTTTGGCGAACCACATATGGTCCCTGCCACTTGGCCAATAGACTGCTGTCACATGTCGGCAACAACAGGAGAACCTGCTGCCCCGGCTTGAAAGAACGTTCTCTCGAAGACTTGTCATACCACCTTTTCTGGGTGGCTTGTGCAGCTTTGAGATTTTGCTGCACTTCCTCCGTCAATGTCTCCATCCTGTCCCTCATTTTTAAAATGTAGGACAAAATGTTCACCTGCTTTTCTGGCTGGTCTCCTTCCCAGGCCTCCTTCAGCACATCCAGTGGACCTCTCACCTTCCTCCCGTAGAGCAACTCGAAAGGTGAGAAGCCAGTGGATGACTGAGGAACCTCTCGGTAGGCAAACAGCAGGTATGGTAGCCACTCGTCCCAGTCTGCACCTGTGTCCAACACAAACTTCCGCAGCATAGACTTCAGGGTCTGGTTGAGACGCTCCACAAGCCCGTCTGTCTGAGGGTGGTAAGGTGTGGTCTTAATAGCCTTGATCCCTAAATACTGGTAGACCTGCCTGAGAAACTTTGAAGTAAAGTTTGTGCCCTGGTCTGTCAGTACCTCCCTCGGGATCCCTACCCTGGTTAACAGCTGGAGAAGCGCATTAGCTACCTGCCTGGCCTTCACATTCCTAAGCGGAAATGCCTCGGGGTACCTGGTAGCATAGTCAGAGATAACCAAGATGTATCGGTTTCCTCTACGACTACGCTCTAGAGGCCCCACAATGTCCATGGCTATTCTGCTAAATGGTATATCTATAATGGGTAAAGGTATTAATGGTGCCCTGTTACCCTTCTTTCCCGGTGCTGTCAGCTGACACTGGGGACAAGACTTGCAGTACTGTATCAGCTGAACATACATGTTTGGCCAATAAAACCTCCCTGCAACCCTTTCCCATGATTTGTTCTGGCCTAGGTGACCTGCCCATGGACTAGAGTGCCCTAACTCTAGCACCTTTTCCCTGAGATCCCTTGGCACAACCAGCTGCTCCCCCTCTTCCCCATGGCGGTACAGTATGCCTTGCCTAAGCCTAAACTTGGGCCCTTCCGCATTACCAACACCATCCTCTAACAAGTCCTTGTAGAAGGAAGTAAGGGTGACATCGGCTCTCTGCAATTCCCTGATATCTGCTGGGATTGTGATCTGCTCGCTATTCTCCAGTGAAGGTATGGGAACTGTCTCGTGCACTGGGGTCCCTTGAAACCTGTCCCTCCTTCTCTGGCTCCTTGTCTTTACTTGTTTAGTGGGGTGAGAAAATGGCAACTCATCCCACGTACTGTCCCTTGGTGCCTGTGCCTGTGCCCGAGTAACCACCATGTGACATGCTTTCTCTATATTTAAAAGTTGTACTAGCCCTGGCATGTCTTTCCCCAATACCACGGGGTATGGCAAGTCCTCCAGCACCCCAACAGTAACCAGGTACTCTTGTCCCTCAACCTCCAGGTAAATGTCTGCTGTTGGATATGTTTTATTGTGACCATGGACGCAACGTGTGATGACTGTGTGTTCGTGCCTTATCTCCGATTTGGGAATTAGGTGTGCTTTGACTAATGTCTGATTGCTCCCTGTGTCAATCATAGCCTGCACCCTTTTCCCCCTGATTCCCACCCAAACCAACGACTCCCACTGGTGCTCTGGACCCTGCCTATCTATACCACACACATATGTACTTTTAGGCTTTATCAGGGGACACTTAGGCTTAATGTGCCCAGGCTGGCCACAGTGATAACACACTAGGGGTTCTTTTGCTGGTCTAGGGCTACCACTGGGTGTTAATGGATTGCTCATGGGACCAACATCTCTGGGATGACCAACTGATCTAACTGGGTTCCTGGGATAGTTCACATACTGTCTGCCTTGACCACTCGCCTGACCACCCTCAGACCTACCCCATGGAGATGAGCTTGGTGGTTGATCCCCTCCTATCTGGTAGGATCTGAAGTGTCGACGCGCTGTGATGAAGGAGTCAGCGAGGAGTACTGCCTCTTGAGCTGTGCTGGGGTTATGTTCCCGGATCCACAGCTGAACATCCGTGTTGACCATCCGGAGGAACTGCTCCAACACGATCTTCTCCCCGATCTGCTCCTTTGTGTGTGTCTTTGGAGAAACCCACTTCTCATAGAGCTCATTTAGCCTTGTGAAAAGCTCTCTGGGGGTCTCTTCTTCCAAGAAGCGCTGCATTTTAGGGCCTCTCCAGCCAGACAGCTGGCCCTGCTGGATCCTTGGTGGACCTGGCTCTGCCACCACTTCGGCGTAACCTGGATGCTGCGCTGCTCCTCCAGGACCCGGATCCACTGCCGCTGGGGTCATCGCACGAACCGCCGCCGGCTCCTGGACCATCGCTGCTGGGAACACCGCCGGGTCCGCCGCCGTCTCCCGGACCATCACCGCTGGGTCTGCTGTTGGAGCTGCTGAGACTGGGGCTGCCGCTTCCATGCGTCCGCTCCTGTCCTTAGTAGCTCCCGCTTCAATTTTTTTTAACTGGTGGCCCACATAACGCCACCGCTCCTCCTGGTTCTTCTCGAACTCTCTTTGCGCCGCGTCCTTCTCCTTTTGAGTCCGCATGAAGTCACGAAACATGGCTCTCAGTTCCGTGACTTCAGACTCATCAATAGCCCCGCCTTCTGCACCTTTTTCCAGGCTGCAATCCTGCTGCTTTCTTCGACGACGACCTGGCAAACACTAACAGCTGAGCATTGTCACATATGTCAGTGGACTCATCCACAGCTAAGCCTACACATGGTGCCTTATGCATGGCTTCATCTAGCTGGGTTAGCACATCCTGAGTTAACATTTCACTTTTCATTGTGGCAGATGATGCAGACATGGGTATTTGCTTTATTTTATCACAAAGCTCTTGTTTTTGTTTTCCCTCAAGTAGTGTTTCAGCGACTGCCCTCATGCATTCTTTGACAACCCCTCCATCAGTAAATGGCTTTTTGTGTTGACCCAAAATCCAAGCAACTCTGAGGGAACACGCATGAGCACGTTGTCGGGCATTGAATGTGTGGCTCAGGATCCTGGTGGACTGGTCATGTTGGGCTCTGAGACTACTTATTTTCTGTGATCTCACTTCAGATTTGAGTGGGTATGTTTGTTCAAAACCTTTATGTTTAGTCTCATAATGGCGTTTCACATTGGCACTTTTAATAAGTGCCACGGTTTCTGAACATATGAGACACACTGGTTTAGTGCTCCCAGTGGGAAGTATGAACAGAAAGGAGTCTGTCCATTCCGGATTAAATGCTATATTTTCACTGTCCGCTTTTCTTTTTTTGGAGAGCGCCATTTGTTCCTTATCTTTCTCCGTCTCACTCGTCTGTATCTCCGTCTCACTCGTCTGTTTCTCCCTTTCTCCGTCTCACTCGTCTAACGATTATATCTCTTCCCTCCCTTTGTTTTCTCTACCTGTACGGCTAGCTTTATTTTTCTTTCTGCCGTCTTTTCATGTGTAACTTGCCTCTAACTCTCTCATCTGTCTTCAGAGTCGCAATGTTTACCGCCTGGAACGAGTAGTATCATGTGGGATGGCTTAACTCGCATGCAATTGGTCTATACGTTTCCTCATCCGCTAAACCACTACCGTGAAGACTACAGAAGCTGCGCCGGTTAAAATTGAAGCGCCCCGTCAGGTTCAAAACCTTCTGTTTTGGCTGTAGGTCCGGGTCCGTATGGGACGGCTTCTGGGTCCGGACCCGGACCGCGGTCCGCCTGTTAGTGACGTATGCTCTACAGGGTCATAAAGGCTGGCAAACACATGGTAAATGTACCTCAATGTTGTGTTGGATGATTCTATTGCCTGACCTCTGTAACCGAGGCAGTCTGTTTGGCAGTTCCACTGATCTTGCATCAGTTAAGTGACTGATGACCATCGGGTTATTGCTGGCCTACTGATGAATGTTGAAACCTCCAGAAGACAGAATTGTCATCAGCTGATCAAGAGTCTGTTTGGCCATGGCAACTGTGGGGAAGCTTTGAAGGCAAAAGCCGAATCTGATGGAACAAAAGCAAAGTAAAACTCCAAGGAGGGAAGACCCCAAGGTTGGTCCAGCTAGTAGGCTACTCTTTCATTTCAGATGGAGCTACATCCAATTGCCAGAGCCTTTCCACATTTTGGTACAACTCATAGATTGAAAGGCGATGGAGAGACGGACGCACTTGGCAACAGCAGGGAGAGGTTCAACCTCTCCTGTTGGACCTTGCAGTGTCCAGCCAAGGCACATCTTAACTGCTGCTGGTGCTCCTGATGGGACTAATCTAACTGTGGCAATGGGGGAGATCAAGTGATTATGATCTGAGTCAATGAGAGGTAGCGGAGAGACCTGATGCATTGGGGTCAGTGGCAGTGCCTTTGGAGGGAAAGGATAGGGTGTGTATGCTCAGACAGAGCAAGTCGGTCTCAGCGAAATCATGGTTGATGTGAAATTCCGCAGAACTGGAGGCAGAGCTCACCTTTAAGGAAACAGTAGCCCCCTAAAGTTTCTCTGCTCCTTGCCTCACTGTTCTGAGAGCTAAGTCCACTGGTTCTCCATCAAGCTGAAAACTATGAGCTGCTGACGACAAAAGGATAGTTTGCTCTGACACGTCATCCAGAAATGCAAAGGTCTCCAGTGTGTGACTACCATTCCGCAGGATGACTTTGACCAGTTTCAAGAGGACTTAACTTGTGTGACTTGGGCGATCAAGGTACAGGAGGTTGGCTGTTTAGTCTTTTTATATCTGAGATGAACTCAATGCATTTACCTAATTAACTTTTGTACAGCACTTGTACGACATGTGTACTTAGCAGCGTCATGCACTGGATTGATTCCCCTCTCACATGGGTGTCTGTGGAGTCTGCCGGCGTCACCCAGAGGTGTGAGAGCCTGAGAGTGTGACCCTGTGATGAACTGTCCACTCTTCCCTATTTAGAGTGCCATGTCTGCATAAAAATACCCAAGGTGATGGCCCCCCCCATCACCTTGGGTATGTTAATGTAGTTCTATATACGCATGCTTGTTTAGATGAATAGGTGTGTATTAATGGCTGCAACGCCATTGTTTTAAGAAGAAAAGCATATTGGATTTGTTCATGGTTTGGAAAGCTAAATTGAGAAAGAGAGAAAGAAAGAAAGAAACAGGAAGAATTAAAGAAAAAGAGAAAGAAGGAAAGAGAGAAAGACATAAAGAAAGAATGAAAGAAAGAATGGAAATGCAAAAAGCAAGATAGAGAGAAAGAAAAGACTGAACGAATGATATGAAAGGATGAAACATGGTTCCTGAGGGACACTGTTTCACAACTATATCAATACATACACGCAGAGGGTACTTAGAGACGCTTTGTTTGTTTTGGGCTAAATGAACACCCCCTTACCAGCCGTAATAGTCGTGTCATTATGGGAGGATGTTGGGGAGCCTGAACAATGTTTATGTCAATGTTTTTTCCTCCCTCCTACTTAATGAGGTGGGTTATGCAAATAAGTGGCGGTTGGATTATTCATTTATTTTTGTTGTTATTTTTCCACTGTTGGGGAGCCTTCCACCCCCCCTTGTAAAAATTATTTGATGAAGCAGTGGTGAAAACAGAGCTGATGCTGGAAACGAATCAGATTTCATCAATACAAAATGCCAGCGCACGCACTCACACACACACACACACACACACACACACACACACACACACACACATACAAACTCACATCACGTACATCTTGATGTTATTTGTGTGTGCTCTGAGATCACCAGTACTACACATGGTACCATGAGGGCTCCTGCTGTTTCATGTCTTCCTTTTTGTAACTAGTTTTTTTGTTTGTTTTTCTTTCCCCCCCGCACCATCACACATTACGTACCTCTCTCATTTCTTTCATCTCGACTCTCTCTTCATTTCCATACCATTTTGTCTGCATTTTGTCTGTACTCATCCTCCTTCTCTTCCTCTTCTTCTTCTCTTCCTCTTCTTCTTCCGCTCGTCTCGCTTTCTTCCGACACATCCCTTGTAACTCCCATTGAACCACCATCTCCCCCCCACCACTCCCAACACCCACACCCCTCCCCCCCACCCCCTCCTGCTGTGGTCTCCACCCACCTGCCCACCCATGCCTTTAAGAGGTTTGTCCCTCGTTATCGGTCCCTTATGAATGCTGCCACCCTAACCCGAGCCCCTACAGCCCAGTGTGGAGCCGCAGCGCCGGCCTCATTACCTCCACAGCCGCCAGCAAGGGCCATAGAACTGTGGAAGTGCAGAAGCATGGAAACTCCGGGGCGCCTCCCCGGGAGGGGGTGCACGTTTGTACATATGTGTATGCGCGTGTGTGTGTCTATGTGTGTGTGTGTGTGTGTGTGTGTGTGTGTCTGCGTGTGTGTGTGTGTGTCTATGTGTGTGTGTCTAAGTGTGTGTATGTGTTGTGTGTGTGTGTGTGTGTGCATGCATGTGTGAGCCGAAAGCGTGCTGAAAGAATTTGATAGCGTAGCTTACTATGGGTAGGTTGGTTTATTAGTGTATTAGTCTTTTATTGTTTTTGTTTGTCACATCAACAATGCACATGAGCAAATCAGGTGTTTAAAAAAAACGTGTGAGCGATTGATGTGAAATGTGTTAATGTGTTGTGTATTAACGAAGATAATGTCAAAGTGAAGGAGTCAATATTTGAATATATTTTGTGATCTGTGTGTTTCCAGCTGCCAAGACGGCGGGTACTAGGGCGAAAGGTGTCTATGCACAGGCAGCAGCAGAGTGACGTGTGGAAAGTAACAACAAACACACAGTTGCAACAACAAAATGCATTAAATAAAAATGCATTGTGGTTTAATCAACACAATAACAATAATGACAGTACAGTAATACGATTAATACTACTAGTACTACCAATACTATTAATACTACTATTACTGTTATTATTGTATTAATGATAATAACAACAAAAAGAAAGCTCAATATCATGAACAAGAACATCAATGACAGTTTACAACATAAATAATATTACAGATTTATCAACGCGATCTGCACATTATTACAGAGCAGGAAATCAGTGACTTTGAGTCAAAGATGCCATATACATTATTCAGCTCCATTTGGTGTGCCGCTAACAAGATGACATGGTGTCTGTGTGACAGCCGGGTGCAAGCGGTAAATAGTGTCATCATCACATGTACTGTATGTACTCGGAGCTACGTTGATGCATAACATGCCCAGAGTTGAGCAATTTACGACAAAAAACTTGAAAAAAACGCTTTACCATCTGGATGCACTCTCACACCTTCCATATTCTATCATTCGACCACCTGTTGTAACATATGATAGGATATCCAACAGGGATAGGCACACCGTTTTTTGCCAGAAGGAAGAAAAAAATACCCACACACCCACAAACACACATCCACAGTGCTATCGTTCGATTTAGTTTTCTTTTAATCACCTGCTCAAAGTGAAGATAGTTCAGATAAGATAAGATAACACTTTACTAATCCCTGAAGTGAAATTCAAGTGTTACAGCAGCCAAAGTGGACACCCAAAGTAGTACTATAATGTACAATAAAATATGTATGATTAAGAATAGCCGCAACCAACGATGTAAAGGCCTAAAACTCACAAACGATGAAAGTCTGCCACACAAGTATACATTTCAGACCATAACATGAATCAACATCGACTTCTTCAAAGGCATCGGCTTGCTTTCGTCTAAATCGGCTGTTTGCTCTCTCTCCTCCTCACTCCCTTCATCTCTTCATTTCCCACCAGCCCCCCCCCCCCCCCCCCCCAACACGTAACGTTGCTGTAACCCTATGGGTGTGTGTGTGGGGGGTTATTCTGGTATTCTGTCCAAGGAGACAGATGGTACCAGGGGGAGGAGGGAGGAGAAGGGAGGACGGTTGGTGGCGGAGGTGGTTAGTAGTGCTGGTGGTGGTAGAAGACGGAGGAGGATGAGGCGGAGGCGGAGTAGGAGGAGACTGGGTCCATGGCTGTTGCTGGACAGCCTCCATGTGTTGCCGTGGGTGACGGGAGGCCCCGGGTGGACTGTAGGCGGCACTCCGATCCGCGGCGCCGCATTTTTCCTCGGGCACAGGAGTCCACTTCCCCCGCCCATCTGTTCCCGCCATCGCAACTGTGGCAAAAACGTTCCTGTGCACACACACACACACACACACACACACACACATAGGCATAAACACATACATACACACATACGTCAGAAACGCCCCCCCCCCCCTGCTAATCTGCAGAGATGGGTTCAGTTACAGTGCATCAGCAACTCTCCTTCCTTCTTGTTCTCCTCCTTCTCCTTGTTCTCCTCCTTCTGGTCCTCCTTCCCTTCCTCGTCCTCCACCACTACTTCTACAAAATTAGCCTCATGCTTATTCCTTTTCATTTTCTGACTGAAGCCCACTGGTCTTGCTTTGTTGCCATTCTGTGTCATGCTGTTTGTATCTTTTTATGAAGCATTTAACCCATTGCGCGCAAACCATTGTGGGTGTGCATGTGTGTTTGTGTGTGAGTGTGTGTGTGTGTGTGTGTGTGTGTGTGTGTGTAATCCTGACCTATTATTATTATTAGCCCTTCTCCCACACTCACACACATACACTGGAAATGGCCGTAACCTATTCTGAAGTGCAAGTCTGGCACCGGGAGTTTAATTGCTGTCATATGTCATGGGGAGGGAGGAGGGGGAGGGGAAAGCGAAAGGCCAGGTCAAAACGCAACGAACCCAGAGGAGACCTAAGCGACATGCGGAGCTAAAACACACTCACACTTTCTTTTGACCATTGTAGGGACTTGTAGACACGTTTAGAGACAAAAATATAAATCGTTCCGCAAGATGGATACATATGCCCAAGAGGATGATGCATTCCGGAGACCAGTTTCTCTCCAAGAGAGAATTTGGTTATTTTTTCTCTCGAAGCATAAATCCTTTGATAATCAGTCTGGTAATAAACATGTGCTGAACCATGTGCAGCCCCAGCTTGGAGATGACAGAAGCTAAATCTCTAATGAGCGAAGGTTGCAAGAGGGAGACATTCATATAATGTATTATTATATAAATCGATATAAAATAAATGTGGAAAAAGGAGATATTATATACATATTCTTACTATGCAAAGGTATGACCACAATGTTATTGAAATAGACTACAAATATTTCCTGGCAAGCTGTTTGTATCTTCTTTCAATCATTTTGTTGATGTTTTTTTTTACAAACAAATCATATTCATTCAATCATTTGGAACCAATCGAGAAATAAATGTTTCAAATCTTTTTTTTTACCACAGACAAAATATTTCCTTTCCCTTGCCCCCACCCCATTAGCACCTTTGACATTCACACACACTCACAACCTCTATGATTTTACTGTCACCGCAAGCGCTCCAAATGCTTTGAGGGCGGTGGTCTGTGGCCATCTCTCTGAATGCAAGTTAAGCAGAAACATTAGACGTTAAATATTAATACAGTAATATGGTGTTGTTGGAATGCTCTCTTCTGAGCTGTGGACTACAGGCCTGCTGGGCTATTTGTCACACAGTGCTGCTCACAGCACTCAGAAGAAGAGTCATCTGAATGGAACCAAAGTCGGCTTCATAGCGACCAGCCTCACCCAGTGGGGGAGTCAGGATTCTCAAAGTCGGGGACTCACCCAGTGGGGGAGTCAGGATTCTCAAAGTGGGGGACTCACCCAGTGGGAGAGTCAGGCTTCTCAAAGTGGGGGAACGGCATTTTTTGCACTTCTAGATGGTGGTTTGATACAACACTTTTGAATATTAATAAGAATTAGCGTAATAATAATAATTATTATTATCTTTATCATTTGCATTATCATAACCATAATCATAATCATTAGAATGATTATGAAATAAATATGAATATATTTAGTTACCATCAGGGCGTTTTTGGCACGTAAAACCATTTGGGACTTAGCCCAAAAGTGAGTATGGGGGTCCGGGGGAGTCCTGGACCCCCCTAAACACCACTGGTGTACCCACACACCAAACAACAAAACAAATCCTGTCCCCTTCCACAGTTTTGTGACAGTATCCAATCCATTTTGCCTGCAATATTTTCCCATTTTCCTCCTCTAGCTGTACCTTTGGATTCCATTCTGTCATGGTGGGAAACAAAGACAGAGCGTTCAAGAAGAAGATCTCTCGGGAGCACCAGGTATTAACGACAAACTTCAATTTCTTGTTACCATTAACGTTGACGGGACCCATTTGAAATCCATACGTGCGGCCATTAATAATAATAATCAATTGAGTTTGTATGGCATTAGCCAAATGACTCTCTGCATATAATCAAAAACCAGTAAAGGAACATAACAGGCGATACAGTCCAACTAATTTTTCTCTCGGCTTGTAAATCTTCCAGCGACAGATGGCAGAGCGAGAAATCAGCAACACGTTTATTTTGTGTGTTCTTTAGTTCACTAATAATGTGGGATAATTGGATGGCCACTCTAGTACACAAGTATTTTTACATTTTGATTTAGCTCCAAAAGCGATGTGTTTATCACATATTTTCTAATAAATGATATGTCGAGGTCATTTGGAAGAAAGAAGGCTTCGCAAGAAGAAATAGCAGGATTTAATTTTGAAGTAACTAAATACATTATTTGAGAAATCTGTAAGAACATTGATGCTTATAAAGATCATCGTGCAGACACATACAAGCGCATGGGTGCAAATACACATAGACACACTCCCTCTCTCCCACACAAAAACACAAACTGACAGAGACACACAAGTGCACGCACACACACATGCATTTGCAGCCTTGCTAATGTTTTAAGCTTCCTATCTGAGATGCATTAAGTTAACCTTGGAGACACCCTTTAGGGCTTGCACTGTGGAGGCCAGGGCTGGCATTGATGTGTTTGCTGCCTCCTCCCTGCAGGGAGCGACAAGATGAGAAGACGAGAGAGAGAAAAAGACAGTTGTCGATACGCTAACGACCATAAGTCAACCCTCAGATAGAGATAGAGAGAGAGAGAGAGACAGAGAGAGAGAGAGAGAGAGGGAGAGAGAGAGAGAGAGAGAGAGAGAAAGCAGTGGTCTGAGATATGACATGAAGCTAATTTGGGAGGTGTGTGTGTGTGTATATGTGCGTGTGTATTTGTGCGCTCTTGAGTCCGTGTACTGTGTGTGTGAGTGTTTGACGTGCACCCACATCACCAAGACAAATTCCTTGTATGTTTAAAAAACGTACTTGGCAATAAAGCTTTTCTGATTCTGATTCTGATGTTTGGTGGTGTGCGTGTGTGCTCACTCTATGTTTGCGTAGTATGCATGTGCATCCCTTTGTCAGTATGTAAATGTGTGCGTGGACACAGGTGCACACATGTACTTCAGCATCTGTGATGGGTGTGATGGGTGGGTATAGGGGGAATGTGTGGCGCAGTCACAATGATGTGAATTCCATCGATCGTAGGCTTCCTGACAAGTGTTCAGTGATTTCCTGTCCCTGAAAGAAATATGGAGCTTGTTCATCCATTTGAGTCTGAGCAGCATGAGGGCTCAGTGAGAGGGAGGGGGAATGGTGTATGTGTGTGTGTGTAGCGCTTTTTTGTATTTTTTTGTCTTTGTGTGTGTGTGTGTGTGTGTGTGTCTGTCTGTATTTGTTTGAGGGTGCATGTGTTGGTATATTAGTTTTATGTGTGTGTGTGTGTGTGTGTGTTTGTGTGTGTGTGTGTATGTGAGCATGACTATACATGTATATCAGTGTGTGTATGCGTGCTTGTGTGTGTGTGTATGTGTGTGCTTGTGTGAGTGTACGTGCACGCACGTATGTGTGTATTTGTGTGTAAGTGTGTGTCTGTTTGTGTAGAGCTGTGTGTTTGCGTGCTTGTGTGTGTATATATATCAGTGTGTGCATGCTTGTGTGTGTGTTTAGGGAGGCCAACGCAGACAGGATTCTAATGAGCCTGCGCTAATCAATGTGTGCTTAATCAGCTATTCAGCTCCGTGAGGCTAGGGGAGGAGCGGGGGAGGAGTGGGGGGGGGGGGGGGGGGGGGGGGGTTGGAGGGCTGGGAGGAGTTCATGAGAAAGTGCAGGCCCAACCATCTGACTCAGTCCTCTGCTGAGAACACCGGTGCACTGGGCTCCTCTTTGAATGCAGATTTACATTACAGATCCTCCCAGACTCTTCACCACCAGGAAGACTGAGAGCTTTCCTAATGAGGAGATCAACTGTATGCTTTGATAAATAGGGAGACAGATGGGAGGATAGTGATAGGTGTTATTGGTGCAGGGGAGTAAACCCAGTACCACTACATTAAGGTGACTGGGTTCGATGACCACTGCAACTATACTCAATTCACTCCAAGAGGATTTGGATAAAAGCGTCTGCTAAATGACTGTATATAGTAAAGGTAGCCTTAATTATAGTAGGATTACTATTCTGTAGTTATTATGGGTATAGTTATGTATTATGTCTTGTTTTATTGACAGGAAAGATCATTGTCCATGAGGGAACATCTATTCAGAGAAGAACATGATTTTTTCTTAATAAAAGAAAATAAACCTTAAAAAATTAATTGTGTAATGCTGTTTGTTTACCTCCACTAGACAGGAAACTAGTCTCTGTACAACTCTGAGCAAATTATGCAGAAAATACCTTTCAATCATTTACCTCATCCCTGAACGCTGTCTGCGATGATTGCATTCAGGGACAGGAAAGACATATTCGATTTGAAATTGATTCCTTTTAAGCCAATTTACAGAATATTCATCACCCCTAACTGCGCTTTTAAGTGTCTTAATTAAAGCCATTAGGGCCATAATTAATCAAATGTGCTAAAGGTTCTACTTAAAACACAGCGTCTTGTAGTAATGTGCTCACATCGTTAGTCACAGCAACAGGTGACGGTTGATTAGCATAACATGCAGAGGACATTAAATATTACCTGTTCATCTGCTGTCATTAAGTGACCTACCACCCTCCCCTCATCAGCTCACCCCCTCACTTCTTCACAATCTCACTCCCAGTAAAATACCCCCCCCCCCCCCCCCCCCCCCCCCCACCTTCCTCATACCACCATCCCCCCTGTGGGAGTGTGTGTGGATGGTGGCTGGTTTAAGCAGCTTCACCTGGCCCGAGTCAGACTGATTGGACTCTGGGGCTGGGTGGGGCTGCACACCTGTTGCACATTGAGCAATCAGTGTGCACAGGTTAAACCAGCCACCACCACACACACTCGAGGAGAGCTCTCTGGCATGGCAGCATGGAGCACCATCTGCATGCCTCATTCCATTCACCCTTAACAATAAACCGGTTTTCAACATCACCACCCTGTGTCCATTGGTCTGGAGGAGCCCGAGGAAAGTCACCTAGGTGGAGTATGGGAGCCACCTAGGTGGCGTGTAGTAGTGGACTTAGCTACAACCCCCTTATACCTTTATCCTTTCAACCCCAATACTCACCTCTGAGCACCTCTACAAGCGCATCCCCTTATCCCCCTTCAGCCCAATACACTTACCCTCTCCTCCCCCTATCTCCCTTAGCCCAATGCACTCACCCTCTCATCTCCCTATCCCCCTCAGCCCAATACACTCACCCTCTCATCCCCCTATCCCCCTCAGCCCAATTCACTCACCCTCTCATCCCCCTATCCCTTCAGCCCAATACACTCACCCTCTCCTCCCCCACCCCCTTAGCCCCAATACCCTCAAGTCTTAGTCTTACACAACCTCACCCCCTCACTCTTTCATACCCTCATCTCATCTACTCTCTTCCCCTCACATTCCTCAACTCCCCCTCTTTCATTCTTCGTGCTTCGTACCCCCCCCCCCCCCCCCCACCCCCCTGCCAGATGCTTCCAGGCGTTGTGCATTAATCCTGTGTTTTACCAACTCACAAAAGGGCTACAACTCAATCAGTCTGCCGTCCTCGGAAACAGCGGCCTTTAAAAATGACTCTGTTCCCTGAGTTGACAGCCCATTGATGGTAAGAGAGGAATTAATCACAGAGGGATCGAGAATAAAAAGCAAGGAAATGAAAAAAAACTAAAAACAAGCTGGTGTGGGCTGTGGGAGTGAGGTGTGACTTGGGCCCACAGGCTTTATTGGCTTGCACGCATACGCACATATGCACTTGCACACATGCACACTCACACACATATACAGGGACACATACAGACACGCAGACACAGGCACAAACACACACGGATACAGACACATTCAACCCAACAAACACACACACACACACACACACACACACAAACAAACAGTGTGAGAGGATGAGGGGCCACTGCATTCTGTCAGGAATACAGGGCTAGAGCAGGGATCAATCCACATTAACGTCTAATCTGTATCGCCCTGGGCTGCCATGGAGCCCCTGTTTGGGGGACCTTATGAAGTGTTGCTATCATGCTGAGATTCCTGCTTGATTCGGCTGTGGAAAATAGACCCACATGCATTCGGTTTGTTCATATTTCATACCTGGACAAGGCAATGAATATACGATGAAATGATAGAAACACACATGAAATGAAATAATAAATACAATTTAAAAAATAATTATACAGTATATACATACAATTGTGAGAGAAAACTAAAATATGAAGACATTTTAAATTCCTAAATAAATACGTAAATAAACAAAATAAACTTTCTGGCTGAAGTGAAGACCAGTGGAGAGGAAGATAGATTGTGTATGAATCCTGGTAGTGCTATGCGCCGAGGGTAATGAGTGTGCACAGATATCAGGATCTGGATGCCGAACAAAGCAGGCCCCAGAGCAAGCAAGATATTTGGGAGATGAATGAATGGAGAAATACAAGGTTGATTGGAGAAGGAGGTTTGCCAATCTCACCCTCAACCTTGGGAAAAACACCAGACATCTGAGGGAAATGCGTGTGTACCCACCCACTTATCTTATCTTTCCACTGTGAATCATAAATGGTGTCAAAGCTATCACATGCCACCACCACCACCACCACCACTCCACCCCTCCATTGTCAAGGTGTCATTCAAAGCTAACCTTGATCATTCCAGATCGTCACCTTTCAAGACAAGGCACAGGCAAGATGTATACAGAGATGGTAATGAATTGATAAGACAGTATTCTCTGAGAAAAATTCATCAACGTGCTAATTGTTGTCACATGCTAAATCCGTGACTATAATTTCAATGGCACAAGTAACCTCTATGTTCTACTCGTGTTTGAAAATACATCTAATACCGACACCATGAATTTGTTGGCACATATTTGTATAAGGAATAGGTGTTCTGTGCATGCTGGAAAAGCGGAGTTATCATTAGCATGTGACCAAATACGCCCACCAGCTCTAATGATGCTAAAGCATACCTGAACATGAGTGCTTTGAAGAAGAAGATGAAAAATATTGTTTAACAAAAAGATGTGGAGATGGATGTCGGAAACCTGTATGTATTCAGGTGAAGTATAAAAATGTTGGAGAGATGAAGTGTATGATGGAAAATGTGTGTGTGTGTGTGTGTGTGTGTGTGTGTGTGTGTGTCTGTGTGTGTCTGTGTGTGCTTGAGCATGTATGTCTGCGTGTGTGTGGTTGTGTGTGTATGTGTGTGCGTATATGTGTCAGTGTGTGTGTTTGTGCTTGCATGACTGTATGGATTTGTACATGTGGCTATGTGTGTGTGCATGTGTGTGTGTGCATTTGTGTGCATTTGTGTGCATTTGTGTGTCTCCTATCCTTTTTTCTTATTTTCTTTTTTAAAAGAAGCCCGGGCGTTTAACATGCAACACATAGTCTGTCTGTCAAATCTCTTTGAAGTCCTGCTGCGTCTCCCGCCTTTGAGATGGCTTGGCCATCATTAGCCACTTTCAATGAGTCACACGCAGGAGGACAGCGACTCAAACATACCACAACCAAAAGTTTTTTAATCAGCAAGAAAAAAAAAGTCTCCCTCTTCCTTGATTCACCGCTTCAATCAACTATTAAATTCATTAATTTGTCCATAAATATCCTGCTTGTGATTAGCCCAAAGATCTCCCATCAGCATTGTTGTGGGATAAACCAAATGGGGCGGTTTCTTCTTCTTCTTCTTTTTCCATTTATTCTTCACTCCATCACAGCAATGTGCACTATACAGCAATCATGTGCAGGAATTAATCCTATGCGTACCATAGGCTAATATGTAGAGAGCTAATATGCATGTCATAAGTTATAAAAAACCGAGGAGGACGAGCCTTCCGGAGTGCACAGTATGCTGAATTTGAATGAGGGAGAGAAGACATTAAATATTCTTTTTGATTGCACATCCAGCTGCATACGCGCACAGAGGGATTCCTGCTTTTAACTGAATGTGCTGTACACAAGCACTTTGCAGTTTAACAAATATTTTTCCCCTGGCAATGTTTCAGCCCACCGGTGTGGTTTTAGTGCTCGTTCCTTCCTAACAAATCAGACTACTAGAGTCACGCAAATCGGGGGAGGGCGGGGATATGACATCTCGCTACAAAGAGATTATTGACATTGTTTAGCTATCTGTTTATGTGATATAAAGAGCATTTTGTACCGTAAACAAACTCTTTTTAGATATCTTCCCCTGGTTGCTTGAAAAAAATCTAACTTATTTTGTAGCGATGAAAGTGACCTTGCACTGGAGACTGCAGTGGGCACCGGGCTTCACTAATGCAGCTCGCAACGCATCAGGGAATACTGATGTTATTTAGAGCAACATCTTCGGCTTGATAGGATTTTTGTTTTTTACTCCAGGTCTCCCCTAGAATCAAGAGTCCTTTTGAAAAAGCCCTATCTTCTCATCTGTGAGCTCTGTTCTGAGAGCTAATTAGGGCCAGAGATCAAAGAATAGGGCATTGGGGCTGTGAACTGGACACTCTGGGCTATTTCCATCTGTTTAGCCCTCATGCAGCACTTTCTGGATCTCGGTGGAGGTGATCTGCATTCAGACATCCACGCTAAACCCCCCGCCCTCCTGCATGCATCTTCTTCTGCATGCATGGCATTCGGCCGCATCCATCAGTATATGTGTTAAGGGCCGGGCTGCTTAAGGGAGTCTACTTCTTCTTCTCCTCTAATTGAATGGCAATTTCCAAATGCATGAAACCTTGAGCTGCAGCATTTAAGTGACAAACTGCTCCAATGCTGCCATTGCCAACAATAGTGACAGGAGGAGACATCCTAGGAGTTTCAACGTTTACGGGCATTTTCTTGCATGTTTTGAGCAAGTTGTGGCCTGTCTCTACAATGTAAAGCTAGTTTTTATGACAGGAAAATTCACATTTTAATAATAATTTATTAATCTCCGAAAAGTTGAGTCAAACTATGAGTTTGACTCAGGATGTGATTGATTTCAGGGTTTACCACTTTAATAGTATACACTGATTGACTTTAAAACGTTATTTATTTTTGTAGCCTGCATGCATGACCTCACATGAACCTGAAAACACGAGCCCATTAATTCAAAACTGTGAATCAACTACAGTCATATGAACCCAGAAGACGAGCAATGCCATCTGTCTGCATTTCCATGGAAGTATTGCAGTTATCCACTCAAACACAAGTGTCCTATTCAACATCACACAAGTTGGCCATTAATTCCCATAAATTGGCCTTTGCTGGTGCTGGAAAAATAGAAACAGCTTCCTCTGCATTGCTGTGGTCTTGGAACTTTGTTAATTCAGTAAGGATGGGGGAAGAAATTAATTCATGATTTTTGTGAAAGCAAATTAATGGTACAATACCATAGTCAAAAATAGTTTAGCAACTTTCATTAAAAAGTCTATGGTCGACACTGACAAACCTGTAGAACCTCAACTTATAAGTTAAACTCCACAAAAGATCAAATCGTAGTGGAATATATTTACAGAATTGCAATATTTACAGAATTGTGATACTTATTGTGAATTGTGATACGTATCGTTGCTCAGAAATCGCTGAAATATTGTATTGTGTGGTCCCTGCCAATTCGCGTCCCTATGAATGAGCAAAAACAATGAGCACACACACACGCACACACACACAATGAGCTCCTCCTTTCTCTGGGGGAAACAGAGAAAGGAGGAGTGGAGTGGAAAAACCCATGAGACTGACCGGCCCATTAGCAACATTATGTGACAGACAACATGCGAGGTGACCTCTCTGCAGATATTATACATGACACACCCACACACCACGCATGCACATACACAGATACACATGCATATATCGCCTTGGGCTTACAGGCAGATCACCCAGACTTATTCCATTCTGCAAGAATCTCATTTTACAACACATTTTACTAAAACATTATTTTCTGTGATGGTTTTCTCTGCAGTCACCTGCCCTTTATGTTTGTGTGTGTGTGTGTGTGTGTGTGTGTGTGCGTGTGTGTACATGTGTGCATGCATGTGTGTGTGTGTGTGTGTGTGTGTGTGTGTGTGTGTGTGTGTGTGTGTGTGTGTGTGTGCATTTGTGCATGTGCGTTTCCCCATGTATTTCCATATTTTATATTTGCCTTCATATGTTCCAATATCCGGTTCCTGGAAAATTTAAGTAACACAAATACCCTTGTCATTAGCTCAGCCGAGGAGCTCCAGCGTTCCTGGTTTTCTCTGCAGCTTGCATATTAAAACGAGGTTAGGAAGAGGAACATCTGAACCATCTGATGGCTGTCACAGCTCCGTCAACCATACTAGCGCCTGAAAGTGTTCGACAAAATAAAAAAGGTCTACCTGAATAACCAACTGCATACTATATTCATGACTGTTGGTGGCTCCTTTTCACTATCTATGTATATATGCATGTATGTGTTGTGATGTGTCTTTATGTTTTCATAGATATGTAATGTTTGCTGACTTACCGTGGGGAAGATAATGAAGTAGGGTGTTTTTCTTACTTTGGTGTTTCTGTTCATTTCATGTTCCACCTCTTGTGATCGACAGTGTGTTCATACTTCAAATGTTTTAGATTTTTCTTTGTCAGTAATGTCTTTGCTTATCTGTACCTGGTATTAACTTAGAAATTGTACAATGTAAAGTCATAAAATGTAGATTAAGCTATATACTTTGCTATAGCTATAAATAATGCACGTAAATACGCAGTTTTTTGTGTGTGTGCATGCATGTGTGTGTGTGTCCATGCGTGTGTTTGTGTTGGTATGTGTGCAGGTGAGGCAGTTTTACATTAATAATAGCCTGCCAGAGTGAATTATTTCAAGCAGAGGGAGTGATTAAACTTGACGTAGACTCAGCATGTGGTAATCTTAGCGAAACGTGAAGTACACATAAAAAAGCACATCTTACATTGTTTTACCAAAAATGTATGAATTAGAATTTATGAACACAAAAACACACACACAAACACATATTTTAGTATGCACTTCACTGATGCACACACACTGCCAATGACGCACACAGACTCACATACACAGACACACACACATACATACAAAGAGCAACATGCATCATGTGTATCAAAGCTCCTAAATCAAAGAAGAGCCATTTCTTTTTGACTAAATTATATGTCTTCACTTGCTGAGTGTGTGGTTCTGAAATGAATACATTCCATTCATAAATAACATGAAATATATGACTCTCATAATCTGGTAATGAGTTGTTTCTTCTCATCTTGTTAAAATCACTTTTAACATATTTTTAACATCAGTTGTTGTCTTGTTTGGTGTGCATAAGACCAAGTGAGTAAGCTTTACCCCTGCTGCTAGCATACTTAATTCCATGAATCACACCCTATCAAGTGAGGTGGACCTTGTGTGTGGATTGGCAAGATTGCCAGGAATTGGGAGTCGTAGGATGAGTGGATGATCAGACCAAACCGACAGACGCAGCCAACCCCAACCCTGTGTACCGAGTAGCTGGCTGGCACAAAAGTAAAACCAATGGATTATCACAGACCGTCAATCTACCACCCACAATCCACACTGTGCCTATCTCTTCTAAGCCTATTTCAACCCACATTGTTCGCAGTGTTTGGAGAAATGAAACCGTGGCTCGGGCTTTGAGCTGGCAATAGACAACCCCTATACCTGCAACGCCATTTCAAAGCTAACAAGATTTATCTTGAGTTAATAGAGAGACAGAGGGGTTAAACAAAAATAGAAGGGTGTATGTATCAGATCCAATAGAAAATACAAATGGGTGTGTATGTATCACTCTGAGAGTGAAAGAAAGAGAGAGAGAGACAGAGCCAGACCCAGAGCCAGAGCCAGAGCCAGAGCCAGAGAGAGAGAGAGAGAGAGAGAGAGAGAGAGAGAGAGAGAGAGAGAGAGAGAGAGAGAGAGAGAGAGAGAGAGAGAGAGATACACACACACACACTGATTTCACAGTGTACATAGTAGCTTCTATCTCTTTGGTGCGGGCCCAACATCGGGCGATTATGTGCCCCTTACCTGTCGAGCGTGTGTGTGTGTCCGTGTGTGTGTGTGTCCGTGTGTGTGTGTGTGTGTGTGTGTGTCCATGTGTGTGTGTCCGTGTGTATGTGTGTCCATGTGTGTGTGTGTGTCCATCTGTGTGTGTGTGTCCATGTATGTGTGTGTGTGTGTCCATGTATGTGTGTGTGTGTGTGTCCGTGTGTGTGTGTGTGTCTATGTGTGTGTGTGTGTCCGTGTGTGTGTCCGTGTGTGTGTGTGTCCATATGTCCGTGTGTGTGTGTATCCATGTGTGTGTGTCCATGTGTCCGTGTGTGTGTGTGTGTGTGTGTGTGTGTGTGTGTCCATGTGTCCATGTGTCCATGTGTCCATGTGTGTGTGTGTGTCCATGTGTGTGTGTGCGAAACAAGGACCCACATGAATGGTGGTTGACATTTAGTCCGAACAAAACAAAGCACAACAGAAGCCGAGGCCTATTTACCTGCAAAAATGGTAAAATAAATAAATAAATACATCTCTCAAGAAGGTTCTTTTTGTCCTGGTTTAGGGCCACACATCACAAAGGTGGCCACCATACACCCTCTAAAAAAATACCTTTGGGCTTTGTCACCCTGTGGTGGGACGTAGCATATGAGGTGTGTGTGTGTGTGTGAGGGGGCACTATGGCTGAAAAGAGGTGTGTGTGAGGAGAAGGAATAGGACAAGGAGGAGCATGAGGAGAAGGAGGAGGGAGAGGAGGGCGATGGCTTACTGTGCACCCCTGTGGTCGGCAGCGTTTCATGCTCTCTGGACCTTTCTTTCTTTTTTCTACTCTTGGATGAGAGCTAAATGTCAACCTGGAAGCACGGTGAGGTCTGGTGAGAGCCCACCATGAAGACCATGGTGGTGGTTGACCCCCGCTGCCCCCACCATTTGAAAACCACAGAATGAAAGGGGGAGAGTGATTGACAAACGACAATGAGGAAGGGATGACGTTAGAGACGGAGAGGTCATTGTGTGTGTTTGTGGGGGGGGGGGTTCCCTGGTATATGAGACTCCCGTAGAGGAAGACATAGGGTAAGCAAACCATGGGCACTTCCTGTTTGTGTGTGTGTGCATGTGTGCATTTCGACATGTATTTGTATATATGCAGGCCGGGGGGGGGGGGATAAGTGTGTGAAGTGAGGTGGTGTGGAAGAAAGAGAGCGACTCAGACCTTTAATGTCATAGTGAAAGGATACAATGATCTTGAAAAGGTAAGATGATGTGTCTAGCCAAAAGCCAGGGCTATCACCCGTAGTGCTCCAAAGAGCAGCGCAACAATGCCTGCCTCAGCACATAAATAATTCCTATCCGGTAAAGTGAGTGCGTATGTATCCACGGATGTGCGCAGACAGTTATATGTGTGCCTTGTAAGATCCTTTCACCTTTGTGCGTCTTTGACATTGTGTGGATGCTACAAAGTTAAGGTTTATGCAGTACTGTTTGTGTGTGTGTGCGTGTGCGTGTGTGTGTGTGTGTGTGTGTGGGGGGGGGGGGGGGGGGGGGGAGTGGGGGAGTGTGGGAGTGTGTGGGAGTGTGTGGGATTGTGTGGGAGTGTATGTGTGTGTGTGTGTGTGTGTGAAAGACAGAGAGTGAGTGCACCCGTCTGTCTGTATATCTAGCCCTCCTGTGTGCATACACACACATACACACACACACATACACACACACACACACACACACACACACACACACACAACATTAGTCATTTGTATTAATTAGTATCATTTAATTATGTGTACAGTAGGAGGAGTCCCTTGCTAAGTGTTTTCACCTCCCATAGTTTACAACATGCCCCCACTCCATTCCTTTCCCCTTCTATACCTCCTGACCTTGTCCTCCTCGTCCGTGAGAGGGTTTGTTCTGGCAGTGACGGAGTGCTCTTCTACTGTGCGCTATCGAGTAGGTTAAGACCTAGACATCTTGTCCTCTTTCTCCAATTCTTCTCCAATTTTTATCTTTCAACTTGCTCGATCTAAAGAAAAATAAAAGCAAAAAACACACCCCCATTGATACCCCTGGCCGTCCATCTTAATTCCACCACGAGAAGGAGAAAGAAACGTGCTTGGAAAAATCTGTCAATGGTCCGTCATCACAAGTGAAGCCAGAAAAAGACAGAAAGGCTGTTGTTGTTTTTTTTCAGTGCACTTAATGTATTCAATCGTTTAAGCCTCAGCGATCAGCTCACTGTCTCAACATCTCTCAGATGTGAAGCCGACAAAGGGCCTGACCGTTGGCCAAGGGTAAAAATGCAGCCCCAAATTGTGTTTGAGCTCGCCGTCACACGCCTTTATCCTCCCAGCACCTCACACAACCCTTCGCTCAGCTACCAAACAGCCTCACTTGTTTTCACTTCTTTGTTTTTTTGCTCTGGAGGTTCCACCACTAAAGTCTACCACAACTTGTCAACTACCTATTTTGAATACTACATATACATACTACATTTTAAAAGCCCCACCTTTAGATTTAGATTTCTTTTTCACATTTGCACTGAATATTTCCTAGTGGTGTATTTGTATGTCAGGACTGGGACTAAAGCATCATGCACACATAATCTTATTTTATTGACACATTTTTATATGGTGGTTTTATTTTGCATCTTAGTTTCGTGGTTTTTATATTATGTGAATGTACTGTGACTAAAGAATCATACAAACATATTCTGCTATTTGTTTTTGTTAGCCTACAAGACCTAGACCTGCTTTGTTTTATTTGATGTCCTAGTTTTATGGTTCAGCTTCTTGATGTTGATTTTACTTTGTATCAAAAAGGGCTTCATTTGTGCACCTTGTTTTGAAAGGCATCAATTATCAATTTGATTTGATAATTTCAGCTATGAGAGTGAGACATGGGCTGACAGACCGACAAAACAACAACAGATCGTGAGCACCACCCTTTGGCAGATACAGGAATTGCACTGAAAGCAGAATGCATATTCATAGAATGTAGCCTCGATTTCCAGTCTCTTTTGTTACACTTTTGTTACATGTAATGTGAAAACAAGTTCATCCTAAATACCTGTGTATTTGCTAAAGTGATTTGTTTTTAGTGTATGTATATAGTTCGAAAGTATGGCGTCAAGAGCATTTTCATAAGTATGCTTGTTTTGACTGTAGAGATCAAGTGCTACTGAAGAGGAAGTATATAGAAAATGTCATAAATAAACCCATGCACACAGACACACCCTACATACACACCATACACACACACACACGATCACACACACACACGATCGCACACACACACACACACACTAATCCTAACACTGCATGGATACGTGCACACACAGACACAGACACACACATACACACTTATCCTAACCCAGCATGAATGCACGTGCACACACACACACACACACACACACACACACACACACACACACACACACACACTTTTATCTTTTATCTTTTTCATGTGGGCATAGTGGGTAGTCATAGCTAAAGTAAATATTAACCCTTAACTCTGATAAGATTGGTAGATAATATTGAGAAAACAAAACTCAAAATGAAGATGTACAAAAACACTGGGAACAACTTTTGTTGACTTTCTCCTTAACTTTCAAATATTTTGCACTGCATCATGAGCGTTAGGTGACCCAGATCACTCAAGGAATGCAGATCATTCTGCCAGTTTGATCAATTATTCATAATAAGCAGTCAGGGCATGCTTCCCTCTCCTTGATATGCCAGAGGAATGTCCTGGGAGCTTGTTCTTTAGTGATGACCTGATGACCACGTCAAGCATTTTCCCCCTTTTTTGGCAAGATATAAAATAGGAAAGGTGGGCTAAAGAATTCAACTTCATCAACCTCTTTCCTGGTCATTGGACGACCCCAATAGAGCCACCTAGGTGGAGTGGCAAGGGAAAGATGCTACAGTAGTGTAATACAGTAAAGTGTGGTGTGGTATGGTGTACAGTTTACAGTATAGTATAGTGTGGGGTGGTTTTCTATATAGTAGTAGGCATAAAGTATATAAATAGTCAAAAGGGGGAGGAAATAAATGTAAAGAAGTGATCCAATTGACAAACTTGATTAGTAACTAAAATGCCAGCCTCATGGAATGGGGTAGATGGAAGGGTTGATTTAGTGTCATGTTGGTTTTGTAGATTTGTTTTGCAGAATACAACTATCTTGGCACATTGATTAAATTAATTGACTAAAGCTCAGCAGATTCTCTTTTTCATGAGGAAACTCTGGACATTTGACTTAAACACCACCATGCTTCGTTTATTCTATAAAACATTCATACAAAACGTCCTCACATTTAACATCAAATGTTGCTGTAAGGATGGTGCTGGGGTGGACACAGTGTGGCCTGGGTGGAAGTATGGGACTGGGGGTGGATGTACGGTCTGTGGCCGGGGTGGAACTATGGGGCTGGGAGGTGGAGGTAGTGTGGTACTACACTGGTACCAAACTGTATGAGTGAAGTTATTTAATATTTGTGTAGTATCTCTTTTCGGTGCTGCACCTTTTAGACGGTCCCTGCGCATTCGTCTCACAGCCGGCTGTACAGAACAATGTTATTTGTCCAGCTCGGAAGATGGCTCGTTTTTTTGTGTTTGAACAACGTTTCGCCTATGAGTTGTTGATTGTGAGGTAACTCAAAATAATGGCGTGGGAACGCAAAACTTATTGCGAGGTAACGCAAAATGATTGCGAGGTAACGCAAAAGCATTGCGAGGGAAAGCAAAAGTAGCGTATAAAAAAATCCCCACCATAACAAAAAATAACACAATATCGACACACATTTTTAACATTATTATTATTATTATTGTGGTCTCGCCGTCTCTGACGCAAATGCTGCGCATGCGCATCTGCATTGGTTTTGAAATCCTACCCTTCCATCCCATTATTTTGACAACACGAAATAGCTCATTCCTCCCGCAAGGAGGTGTTATTGTACTAGGCCATGCTATCCTGGCAGACTGTGTTCTAGACTCGATTCTAGTAGTGAGAGTATCCAGAGAAAATCAACCCGAGACGGACTTGGTCACATTTTTACAGGATCAATGAGTGTCGCCCAAAAAATCGATTCCCTTTGCTCTGATACACTCGTCTCATGGACACAACACTATCTAAAATGAGGGAATAACCACGGGGAGGCTTTGTAGCTGGTCAGCCAACGTTTTGTTGAACTGCGAGTGGACTCACAGCTGCTGGCTGCGAAAATGTCGGGGAAAATAGAGAGCAAGCAAGGTAAGTCCTGGCCGGCGATACTCCACACGGCTCCGCTTGGTTTAATACCGTTATAACGGCGTCACTCACAGGGGGCATGGATGGGCTGATGTAGCTTTAGTTCAATAACAATGATATGACGTGTCGGTACTTCAGGGCTGATATGCAGATATATTTATCTATATGTGATTTCAACCCGACAAATGGGCTTTTCGGCTATTGAGTCAACGCTCTGCTATTACCGTAACGTTACCAGCTAACATTAGCTGGTGTTATCTAACACTGGGATAGTGGTAAAAATGTATTTTAACCACAAGCTAACCAATTAACTGTGATATGAACATTTAACACACTTCCTGAGTATTCGTCTGCTTTTAGCTTGTGTCACACAAATATATGAAATGGCCCTTTTACAATGTTTCACAATGTCTGTAACGTTATGATAGTTTGAACAATAAGTAAGTCCTGCACTATTCTCACTAAAACTCGCCCGTTGAACCTAATGGGTACTTGGACTGGTGCAATCCGCAGGATAAACGGACTATATTACCAACGTAAACACAAAATACTAGTTTACTAAATGCACTCAACGCCTAGATGGCAAGCATACCATTTAACATAGAGGGTCACCTAGTAACGGTAGCTAGCTAAAGGTTAGCATTATACCAGCTAACGTTGCCGCTAGCATATGATGCGTTCACGCCCAAGAAGCTAGTGTGTGCGTGTATTGATTTCAGATTTGTGCACGTGGCATAATTTGAGGTGTTTGTCATTCGTTGTGTATTTTTGGTTAGACGTGTTTGTCGTTCACCGTGAAACCAGGGAATGATGGTTAAGTGGCCAATGCAAAATCCATTAAATGAGGGTGGAAACAAGAGGGTGGTCTGGGTTTACGTTCAGAGGGAAACTTTATCCTTGCCAGCTATACTTGCTTCCCACCCCACCAGCTGTCTCCGCCTCGCTTCACAGTCCTGTGTCGGTAATGTCTACACACACACACACACACACACACACACACACACACACACACACACACACACACACACACACACACACACACACACACACACACACACACACACACACACACACACACACACACACACACACACACACACACACACACACACACACACACACACACACACGCGGGAAGGGAGTGTCATCCACGCCAGCTAAGTCATTCTTCTCTAGGTAGACAGAAGTTTCCGATGGTCTGTGTTTGCATGAGTCTGTTTGTGCCTGTGCTGACAGATGATTGCATGTGTCCAAAATAAATCCTCATGACTAAAATTCTGATATTGGTATTGTTAACATATACCAATATTATTATCTGCAATTATTAAGTTGTACAGACATTGAAGACCCCTATATTTGTGCTTTGGTATTTTACTAGATCAATCAAACCGGGCCTGTTCCAGATATACATAATGTTCTCGGATATTTGCCTGAAGAAATATTTGCCTCTGTTATGGTAGTGAGTTGGCAAGTGTGTTAAGGCTGGAAAAACATGCTAGTATGAAAGACAAACTTAACTGAGTCTGTATAGTTGGATGCATCGCTTGACCCTCTTCATAACTGATGATTACCATGAATGCATATTCTTCAGATAAGTAATCATAGTTGAAAGGCTCCCATTCATTTCTGGTTGTAGTTTAATTCAAAACAGTCTTTGAGTAACTCACACACAGATACATTATTTAAACCCTCAAGACCAATAGGAAGTGGCAACCGAAACATTGAAAGAATTTGTATTTTATAATATCAAGTTTGTTGATATAGACTTCAACTAGTGAGGTTCTTCTTGTTAATGACTGGACTATATGCTTTGACCAAAGTTATTGCATATTTGCCATAAGGGGTACAGGCATTTAATGTCCCCGGCTATGTCAGCATGCTGCCTCATCACCCTGCCTACTGGCCTGCCTCCATCACTTCATTCATTGTCTTATAAGGAGTAAACAGACTCACAGTATTGTTTTTTTGCACATGCACTAGATGCTACTTTCCAGGATGCCATTTTTATTGGACTAGTGGATGGTTTTTGACACACACACACACACACACACACACACACACACACACACACAACTCCATCACTGAGATGGTTCCAACAGTTGCAATGTTGTGCCTGTGGTGGTCTAACTCAAATGCTAACAACAACAGCAGGAAGCCAATCTCACATCCCAGCACTTCCTTCCATAGTGAGAAAATGAACTGGGTGGAGGAAGGTTTGAAGTGCGAGGCATTAGTGTGTATTTTGTGTTTGTTCAGCCTGTAAGTTAGGAATAATTCGAGTCATATTTTTTATAATAATTGATAAATAACTGAATTATAATGATAAACTATTGTATTGTTTGATATTGGTATTATTTGCAAAACGCTGTATCTCCAAATAACACCAACCTCCATCATAACCCTTCATATAAAACCAGGTAAATCATTGCTACAAACAGATTCTGATCGGATGACTACAAGTGGAACATCTAGGCGTACAGTATTATTTGTCTTTGTATCATATTTTGCATATATTTTAAATAGGTGATGTGAAAGATCACACTGACATGTTTGTGAGAATGTTTTTTGCAAACAGGTTTATTCAGAGGATGTAGGTTTTTTACTGTATTGATACTGTGCCTTACTTGGTTCACAGGCTTTTTTAATCAACGTCCTGAACCCAGTCACAGTCATATTGACCCTAGCATTTTGCTAGGTTGCTAGTTTGTATTGGTTAGCAAGTTGAGAAATAAGCACAACCATCTATATTTAGCCCGACTGCCCTCCCACCAGACGGTCAATGGAAGTCCCTGGTAAAAAAATTGAACTGATCCATCAGCGTCCTAATTTAGCCTCCCTAACCCCAGCACATCTCTTTGTGAGTCTGCATATCTGTTTGCCTTTAGACGACTTCTAAAATGTGACAATTTGGAGCGTTTACTTTAGCATTCCAAGTGTTAGTGCTGAAGTAAAATTCCCGGAGCCTTCTGTTTGGTCAATTGTTCCCTGCACGGTTTCAGAACTGCACAGCATCTCCCTGCAAGTTGTCTAAAAGTAGCAATCCTGCATACCTGAAGTCCTTAACACTGAACATGTTTATTTAAATCGGTGCTGTGATTACAACAACATGGTTTCTCAGTGGATTAGGGCTACAATCATTACTGTTGAGGGATTCCACTGTTACAGTGGACAGGCTTTGGGTCTTTGGGTTTGACACGCAGCAATTTTGAGGTTTGATGGCAGCGAGCATTTCACTGCATTTCCCACAGAATGAAAGGCTTGCTGTTTCCATATAGGTTTTCCTGTGTTGTAATTAGTTGTGTTTTTGGTGTATGGGAATGGGAAAGAGAGGGTGGAGGAAGGTATCGTGGCAAGGACAATTCAGTATTTCTACATTGAAACTGTGAATTGTGGATCTTGGATGATGCAAAGAGAGATGAGATCAAAAAAGAATGGACATGCATTCAGCATTAAAATAATATTCTTTCAGCTGCAATGGTCTTTGTCAAGCAAATAAAGAGAAACGTTTTGTTTATTTTGAGGCATCCATTCTCTCTTAAGCACTGGTCGCATTGGTTATCTTCTAATCTGCTCTTCTAAGTTGCCTCTTGCAATCACTCGGTTGATCTTAACCCAAGCGTGTTTCGTGTTCGTGACCAGTAATGACAGTTGCGACAACTTTACTCCGAACCCACTGCCCAGCATTACATTGCAAAAAAATGACCGTTGCTATCTTTGTCCTATTCGTAAGCTATTTTGGTCGTTCCTTTTTCATTGTACTCAGTATTAGTCATATTGCACGGATCATGACGACCATCCAGTGTGTGTGTGACTGACTTTCAGCAGTACAATGGGAAAATAAAAATGACTGGTCTTGCAATCAAGCCATCATTGGTTCCACCAAGGAAAGGAATAAGAATACAGAGTCATCCGTCAACAGCTGTCGGACGGTTGTAGCGACCTTGCCATCCGGTTCTCCTTGAAGCGTTAGCTGTGTGGACTCAAGCATCTGGGATGGGAAACCTAGACTTGAGGAGGCTTGTGGAGGACACTGACTCCTCTCTACAGGGGGATCAAGATGAGGATACAGGCAAAGACAACAGAAATATGCAGCTTCTTTCATGAAACTCTAGCATGTGGTTGTATTGCTAATGTGTATTGCCAACAATTAAAGTCTAAGGTGCTGAGTTTTCAAAACAGTCAAGATCTGTGAGCGGGAGAAACATTTTAATTGAGGATGTTGACAATAGGAACAAAAATAATTCACAGTTTTGACTTGTTAAAATTACAAATCAGTAAAATAAAATTTGGCAAATGTGCTTACACAAAATGATTGTTACCAATAGCAGCAATTGGATTACTTTTAACTGAATACATTTAGATATTCCAAGACACTACTGTTATTTGGTAATGGCTTATTGTTTCATAGACTGTTATTTGTTACCAGTTTGGCCCTTTCATATAAAGCATAATAGACTCTCAGTCAGAATAAAATGCAGGGGACATTCCTTGCAGTTCTTTTTGTGTCGTGTGGCTTTTCAAGGGTGCTTATTTGCTTTGCTCAAGACTTGGGTGGACCCAGCCAGAAGAAGATGTCCACAAGCCTTGCCACACCACCTTCCCACATGCAGCACTGACTGTGTTCCCACCTCTAAGTCTCACACACTGGATTTAATACGTTTCCTAACTGTGTATGTTTTGCATTCATATTATCGACAGCCATCAACAATGCTGTGCAATGAGGTATCGGTTAGCAACATTTCTAGAGGGTTTTTACCACGAGTCTCTCAAGTGTAGGGGCGTTTTGAATAATTTAAGTAAGTTAAATTCTTTGTGAAAGGGAATGATCTAAAACCCTGTTGAGCCAGTGTCAAGACATAATTAAAGTTAAGTTGATTATGCAACCAGAAAAAGCTCTGTTTACTTGAAAGCACACTTGGCTAAGCCTAATAAATCTGCATAGGAAGATGTCTGCATGAGCATCATGTATTTATTTTATTTTATTTTTTTCATGGTCAGTCCAGTCTTAATGGGTGTGAAGTCTGGCTGTTCATAAGGATTTAATAGTACTACAGGTTTTGTTCTGTTCTATAGTAAGTAAGTTGATGGTTTTGTTGGTACAACACCCATCCTGCCCAGTGGAGTAGATGTGAACGACCAAAAGCTGTTAATACTAACATAACTAACTAGGCAAACAATATATTCAAGCCTATGTGGTAAGATTGATAAGGAAGTTAAGAATATAATGGATCTTGTCTTACAAATAAAATTAGGATAAAAGTTTAGGCAAGGGAGAAGTTGTATATAATGGAAATGGGAGCAAGGAATCAAATTTGACTTAATGCACTGGTTCATTCCAGAACTGGAACCCATTTTTTTTCAAATGTACTGCATGATGTCAAACTCTCTTAAACCTCCCTTCTGTGTTGTTCAGAGCCCACACCCAAGACTAGAGACAAGGAGAAGCTGGCAGCAACATGATGCTTTGCAAAAAATGTCTTTAGGCTAATTGTCAAAAATGCCCTCTAATCAATATTCATGTCTGTTTCTCTAATTAGACGTCTCACTCATTTAATTTATTGTCATGTAGACCATTCTAGCCAGGATTACTACAAAATACAAGTTGGTTTGAAGTCTACGTCTGATCCACATTTATAATTGGTCCTATTAGAGTTCCATTACTTATCAATGACTACCCAATTCATGGAATTTATATCATCACGCTGCAGCATTTTGTCTTTGCAAGCACTGCATATTCTCTTTGTATTTTTTTACCCATTCATTTTATTATGGTCATTTTCCTGTATCAAATTAATAAGCATGTTTGCTTTTGATAGCTTATTATGTTTATAATGAAGAATATGCTTGTTGTGGGAGGTGAGGATGCTTGAGGCTAACCTGAAACTGAGAATATAGTGGGGAGCTGACCTGCACTACAGATACTTCACTTCACTATGACAAATGGAAGACTGTAAAGGCTGTCGGGTTGGTGTTGGGGGGGGGGGGGTTGCTGACAATTCCAACTCATTTGCTGTTACAACAGACCCCTCCAGGCCCTGTAGGAGGAACATTGGTGCTCTCTGCTCCAGTGTGACTGTCTATGTCTGACCCACTTCTTAAAATTCTTCCATTCCTCCAGCCCAGGATTAGGAAATCTTTAGTCATACTTTATACACCGGAAAAGGGAGTTTGGTAGTTACGTCATCATTTCCAAATATTTTGGACATAATGCAAATGGTAGGAATGTATTTTGAATACCAGGGGCAATGTATAAAATAGCCGAGCTTTGTGTTTGTACAATGGTTCAGATTTGTGTTATCTCTTGTGTGGTTTGAATAGCAAACAATTATATTTGAAGCCAAATGCTCAAAACTCAATAGCATAATGGCAGTGTTGAGAGTATGAGTGTAAGTGTGACCATTGCAATGCCACTAGCAGTACCACTAGTGGTACCAGACCTTATACTCTTCACTCCACATAATAGATTCTGCCGTGTGCTTGCGGTTCAGTCGGGGAGTCTCCCATCCGAGCTGAATGGATTGGAGATGTATCTACACGGGATGTGTTCGTGAGCCCAGCCCTGTTCACTCGCTGCACCCAGAATGTCAAGAGGGATGACAAGTAGCCCCACTGTTCAGACAAGTGCAGCATTGTACGCCACTCCACTGTGGAGAGAGTGGTACCACTCCTCTTTAGTCCTTAATACCATTTCCACCACAAGTACACTACTGCTAACTCTTATCTCCGCCCTCCCTCCCCCTTCAGTCTGTAGCTCTGTATGTCTTTCACTTGAAGCCCTCAGTGCTGCCATTGGTTCTGTGTGTGTGTGTGTGTGTGTGTGTGTGTGTGTGTGTGTGTGTGTGTGTGTGTGTGTGTGTGTGTGTGTGTGTGTGTGTGTGTGTGTGTGTGTGTGTGTGTGTGTGTGTGTGTGTGTGTGTGTGTGTGTGTGTGTGTGTGTGTGTGTGACCTGAGCCATTTGACTGTCTGGTAGTTTTGAGGTGAGTCAGCGTCCAGTGGAACTGCAGTATCAGGTGGTCTGTGTCTGGGTGTGTTACATGTGACTTATGACTGCGACAAAACAATTGTAAAATGTTTCCTTTCCCTTATCAACCTTTTACTGCCCTGAGCCTCAAGGTCAAATCACATTTCTGCACATATGAACGTACAAAGAACCACGTTGCTACTCTGAGACTGTACCCTTTGCCGGTTGTTGACCTACGCATGTATGAAGAAGTGCAGTCCTCCAAGAGCTTAGCACCATGTGTCCATCTCTTCAGAGGAACGTGTCAAGTAATCGCTGATTGGTCGAATCAGGAACAGGCAAAATGTTTTGTTTTTCGATAGCCAGACACGAGAATAAAATGAATGCACCCGGCAAAATCAAAACACTGCATTTTCAGTTTTCAGCAGTGCATTTGAATGATTCTGCAAAGTATTTTTCAAATGGATAAATTGCTTATTCAACATATTTTCAATGAAGCATACCCCGATTTGCTCATTGGTTCATATGCATTCAGGGTCGGGAACGCTATACTGCCTCCTTGTGAACACGTTAACTTGACGTGGATTTATAAATGCAGGCTTGTCTAGAGTGAATAATGGTCACTTGCGACATAACAATAAATGCCTATACATGCTCGGGCAACTGCAGCACGTGAGCAACACAACCAGCGGTCTGTAACATCATTGCGACTTAGCAACATGGTTTCAGAGGCCTGTTGCGTATATGTCTATCAAATCAAAGGCACGACAGCAATGCGACGTCCACCTAGATTTAAAGACCACTGATTGTGCATGCAACCCCGCTCATCAATTCACCAATCTCTCAGTTGCAGGATACAGCTAACTTAGCTTAGCTTTGATTCTACTAAATGAAATCTTGTAATTGCTCTACTTTCAAAAAGTTTGTTTCCAATAGTATACAACGAAGGGGGGCGACTTTATTTTGCAATCTATTAGCCACAAATGTTTCACACATTGACTGTTTAGTTGGTTGATAAATCCCCCTATTGGACATTTGGTACTGACACATTGTGTAAGTTGCGCAGATGTATGAATTGAAAATTCTTTGTAACATTGCTGCAGACAAACCAGGCAGCAGCATGATGAGGCCTTGAGCCTCAGTTGTAGCATTTTCTGTGTAGATGTGTGTTCCGTACGAAAGAAGATAAGTGTTAACGGTCATTCTTAAATTAAACACAAATGAGAATTTGGCTTTTTTTGTGGGGGCAATGTTTATGCAATGTTTGATAAGCCATTGTTGTTTTTACAGTGTTTTAATTGTTCCTTTTTTAATGATCGTGGCATCTAAATCTCCATGGTCTGATCAAGAGTGACCAAGCCAAGGACCTTTTTCATTTTTTCTTCTTCTTTTCTTCTTTTGTTATTCTAGTTGTTTACATCCAGGGCCTGTAGCATCCTTTCTGCTCGTCTTGTCTTGCAGATCAATAGTGTGAAGAGTGTATGCATTTGTTGTCTGCCCTTCCAAATCCATTCTTGTGTGTGCTTTGAATGAGCCAGTCCTCAGGCCTCGCTCTATGGCCCTCATGCTACTGCTCCACTTAACTGTTGTGCCAAGGGCTCCCATTACCTTTTACCCATTACCAACTCCCATGCCCAAGATTATATTGACCTATATAAATGCTTCCTCCTACTGCCCCTTCTGAATGCTTTGGATTGTTGTATGGTCCCATTAAGGTCAAACTTTTGCAAGAATTTGACTCATGTTGTGCTATTGAGGTTAAAGGTTTTAACCAAAGTATTTCCTGCTGAAAGTAATATACACAGGCTTTCATAAAACAGTCTGGCATGAAGATTTTTTTTTGTTTTGTATTTAGGTTCTGTGATTGGTATGCTTTTTATTGAATGGGGATCTTAAATGATTACCCTTTAAGATCCCCATTCAATGTCACCACTAAACTCTTATATTTTAATGGAGGCATGGCATCTTTTTTTATGAAGCTAAGGTAATGACTAAGTACATGTTCATCTTTTGCATATTGTAGCACGCAGCCTGAATAGGTTTTAGGCTTGGGCGGTATTACTGTATACCAGGGTATTTAGAAATACCGAAGGTATGATATTAAATACCGTCAAAAATACAAACGCACCTCTTTCTATTAAACTTTTCTTCGACAGCTTATGAATAAAATTGTATTATGTTGATATGCATTTTAGCAACGTTTTGAAGCAGGATATATAATTAAATATTCCAAAATAAAGTATTCGCCGTTGCATTGTTGTTGAGACTGAAATAGGTTCGTTCGCAAACGATTAGTGGCTGGCCTGGGTAGGCGGAGTTCCCCATGTTTTACAAGTTTTTCAATAATGACCGCCGCCCGGAACGTCCCGACATCAAAACTAAAAGTGACATTTATAGCAGCTTACTGCTGCTGTGGTGGTGTAATAAAACAATGACACATCTCAAGTTTGAAAGTATGTACTTTTTTTAACTTAGAAAGACATTGGATATTCAACAGATATTGATGCTCTGAATTACAGCGATCTGACGCAGGGAACTAAAGACGCGATCACCAGTAGGAGTCCCGTGTGTCTAGCGATGTATATCTGCCCAGGAGACGGTCAGGCAGCAGCACTACTCTCTATAGAGCCATCGTTTGGTCAATGTTTCTACACAAGAGGCAAATTACAAAGTACCCTGCCCTAAACAATAGCTTAACTAAAACGCCATTAACCCGGATACGTCTCACGTTACAAAATGTCCGCAATGGATTAAAATGTTTAGAAGTGTATCCCGCCAGCTCTACAACAGTTAAAAGCAGGTAAACTGCGTGACCAGTGGCTCTCCGGTGTGGGTGTAACACACATAGATTGTATATAATACAGGTTAAAGTTACTTAAAAATAAACGAGTGGATAGTCCTACTCGTTCAGATTAGGACCAAATCTATGGAAGAAGGGCGCTTATGTCCTATCTTTTCATTATTCGATAGGCCATAAGTATTTAAACCCATCAAGACTTGTCAAAGTTGGCAAATTGCATACTAGACACACAGTATTGTAGGCTAGACAATGTCATACATGCTACAATGACTTCTATCACCAGCAGCTCAGCTTTATTTCGTTTTTTGTTGTTTTATTTACACAAATACCATCATATATCGTATACCCCGGTGAAATGTCAGGAAGGTATGAAAAAAAAGAGATACCGCCCAAGCCTAACAGGTTTTGACGATCCATATAGGCCAGACAGGGGTTTATGCTGGGGCTTATGCTGGGGCTTACTTCTAAGTTGTCATCATCAAGCACTATGAATCATACAAGATTTTGTCTGTATGGTAAAGAATGAGTAAAAAAAACAGTGCATTGTCATTAATTTTTTCAGAACGTCATTGCTTTGTTATTGTATTCTGTCATTCCAAAAATGATAAGCAGCTCTTTTCTTGCATCAGGCAAGTACCTGGACCTGCTCTTGAGATGGCACCAAATCAAGCCTCGTGCTTGTTTCCATCTCTTCTCTCTCGTCTCCCTCGCTTCTTCATTTTCTCATTGCCTGTTTATACTTTGCAAAAAAAGAAGAAGGAATTGATAGATCAAAGAAAGTGTTTGCGATTGATGACTGGTTAAGTATATACCAGTAATCTGAGTGTTAGCCAGTAGCCCATAACACCCATTGAACCAAAAATACATTCAGTAAGACTCTATATCTGGTTCACCAGGGTGCATTTCTTTGCCGTTATATATAGAGAAAAGATCTCTGTCTTGGTTTTGTCAACGGACTTAAAACAATGCACACCATTTACAATGACTAGAATGGTTGGCCTACATTGTGGATCAGACATTCTTTAAAACTTAATTATCGCACCATGCAGCACACATTACAATAATGAAAAGGTACTGTAACTACTTGTTACTCTGGTACGACAACACATCCCACCAAGTCTTCACTTGCCAGACCAAATGTCTCCACCAGGCCATGACCACTACCATTAGTGACAGACACATGGGGTCAAGGAAAGAAGGGATTGATGTTAACGTGGGACAGCTCTGTAGGGATGACTTCTTTTAGACTTCATAGCTGAACAGAGAAGGCATTGAGGCACAGCAGTTGTAAATGTTTATGTGGCCACCACACAATGCACAAGCCTATTTGGCCCCACCCTCTTACCCAACACCAACACCCGGGTGAATTTGACAAGCCCACTCTTTGCTATGAGTCAAACGTTCAGTTAATGGACAGCAGTGATCTGATTGTCATTAGGGATGCACAATATATATCACAGACGATGATGGCCCATTTTTACTATTATGTAGTATTCCCAAAATGTAATTATAGCTGATCATTTGATGCCACTATTGCTTCCATTAAACTAACCAAAGGGTTTAACAATCGCTGCACGCTGTTGTAGTGGTCAGGAAGTCAAACTGTAGTAGATAAGGCAGCAAAACAGCAAACATGTCCTCGCCAGTTTGGATGTTTTTAATACATAATAATCATTAGTGATGTCAGTTGCTTGGTCACAAACTATAGGTCATTCACTTTTCAATGATCTAATTGGTCATGGACCATGAGAGGCAGGTTATTGTATCAGTAGAAAAAATAATTTATGTGCATTGCTAATTGTTCTGGAGTATAGTTGTACACTAGATGGGAGTTAAAATACAAGCATGGTTTGAGTGGTTTAGCTTATTGATTCACATTGCATGTAAACATGTGGCTAAGCTTATGCTTGTGTATGTAGGCTATGTTGTGCATATTGACCCTACACATATATTGGCTGTATTGAATATTAATCGTAGTTCATATGTTCTGTTGAAGAGCAAACGTGTATTTTGGGAAGAAACAGCTATACAATTAATGTTTTTTCTCCAACACATAGTTTATTATTAGTTATTAACATGTACATTTACAAGTATAGGTCATAATATAGACTCACATATTTGTGAGCCATGTTATAACAAATATCCATCCTTCATGCTTATCGCAAGAGTAGGCCTAAAACTATTCTAAGCTATTACAGCAACACAGAAAACTAATGTTAAATATGGACACACTTCACAAGCAATATCACAAAGTAATAATTTACTTCATTAATCTTTTTTGAAACTATAAACGTTTGAAGATTAATTATTTGGCATCATATGAATAATTGTGTGTCTAAATACCAAAAATAATAAACGGCCCTGTTGCCATTCCTGAGAAACATCCTCCATCACCTACAGTATTCCAGCATAATGACTCAGATCTGGAACAGCTTGGGTACCTCTGCTGCTACTGTTATTCAACACAACATCAATACACACGCATGGCTGACCATGTCATCATTCTAGTGGTTATGGATCTTGTGTTGTTTCCTATTTGGGTTCTGAGCCATGATCACATATGTGTTATTTGGGGCCGCTCGTGTCTATTCCCAATGCGAGCATGCAACGTGCCTCCATCACCACATTGATATAAACTCCTAACCACTGACCCGTCACTGAGCAGGAATGCTTTACTAGTCATTGACGAATGCCACACACACTCATGCTGTGTGCACGTGTGCATATGTGTGTTTTCTCAGACACAATATTAGGCATGATTGATGTGGATGGTCAATGGCCTTGACATAGGGTGGAAAAATACCTATTCATTCTCAACTATTCTAAACTATAGCAGGGGTCAATATACAGTAAGTTTGCACCACCATCCATCTAAATTATTGGATGGTGGGCCAGAACATAAATAGAAGCAAAAACTCAATTTAAGATTGTTTTCCCATTTGAATTGTTGGTCCACGACCATATAAATGTAACATATGGTTTTAATTCATAAATAATCTAGGGGTCCAAAAAAAGTGGTGATCTTTGATAATGTATGTAGTGACATAGTTGGAAGTAAGTGATGCCCACATTAACCTACATCTTGAAATTAGGCTTCTTACTTTATAGCGCTGGTTGGTGAGAGATTATATTTTAGCACATAACATTAAGTACATGTCACTAGACTAAAGCATAACCTCTAAACAGTTCAAACTGCATGGCATGTTGATTTTCTTAATTGGATTTCTGTCATCCACCCTTCATTTAAGTAGGAATTACAAGTATTTGTTACGCAGTGGGAAGCTCAATAGTAACAGTAGTATAGTAGTAGTAGTAGTAGAAGTAGCAGCATTATAGTAGTAGTACAGCCATCAAAGGCTACCCTAAAGCCTTTTTTAAGGCTTATTGTCTTTTGTGAGTTGTTTTGTTTGCTATTTATTTTCCTCCTAATCACTGAACTACTGTAGAATAAGCCAGATAATAGAATGTCCAAGTTGACATAGTGTGTCTATCTTATTCTTTCCTGTATCTCAGCAAGGATTGACCTAGTCACCCAACCTATTAATCACTGGACTTCGCCTTCGTGAGTTTGGCGTCTGCAACAGTTTTTCTAACATCCTCTACCAAACATCGACCAGACCTCTGTTTAGCTGAATAGATGGTTTCATCCCCTCCATCCTGATACATAGTTACACCACCCCTTCTTACTTATTTTCAATTTTTCCTTCACACACTTCTATACTCTCCTATGGTATTTTCTACACCAATTCCTCAATCCCTCTTTTATGAAATTGTTATGTTTGAACTGTCCTTTTTCATGTGCGTGCACAACACACACTAAAGGTGCACACGTTTATGTGATCTCCATTCATACATATATGACTACTTTGCATCATCTGCATTGAAAAGGACGATAAATACTGCTCATTAAGTAGGTTGGTTGTAGTGTAGAAAGTGTAGCCCAGTGCTTGATCAGGCCAGCACATTTTTTTGTGCGGCTTATTGGCCTATTCTCCAAATATGGCTGTGTAGCACAAGCATTGATAAGAGTTTACTCTGTGGATGAGTGTGCGCACACATATACAGAGTACACATGCTTACACGCACACACGCACACACCGCCCTTACTTTTAAAAGTTCAGCAGGAGGTGACAGCTGTGTGTTATACTAAGCACAACCCCTCTCCCCATATAGCTCTCTTGTCTCTGCGGGCTCCCCCTGCCATGCCCTGCCCTCTGCTCACACAGTCACAAGCAGAGGGTCCTGCAGCAGCCGTCACACCTGTGGTGCAGAACCAAAGCCAGGTAAACTCGGCAGACGGTCCTGCCTCCGCAGACCTGGACAATCTCCGGTAGCACCAGATCCACGCTGCATGTCCCCTCAATTCTGAGCTGGAAACCTATATCCCCCTGACATTTACCTCACAATTGTATCTACATTTATAGAATCTTATCAGTAAGTTTATCGCTCAATCTGCATCATTACGTAATATTGATGCTGTGAAAAACAAAATGGGCATAAAGGCATAGTCAATAGTTTTTTTTACAAATTTTCTCGTATTACCAGACTTCTCTACTCTCAACGATAAACATTATTTCCTACACTATGAGTGCATGACAACTGGTTCACAGTTATACAGTCCCAGTCATGAAGGGGAAGTGCAGTTACTAAGCCATTAAACAGGGCTACAGTTGGCACAGTAAGTCATAAGGACTTTTGCCAGGTGGGGACAGGCATTAAAAAGACGACTAAGCTAAACTGAAAGCTACACCAAATTAAATGAAACCTAAATTGCTGTTAAATTAATTATCTCCTAAAGTATAATATTATTCCTAAATAACATTGTTATTATCAGATGGGTAATCAGCACATCAGGCTATTAACAAAAATAAATCATTTCTAGAAATGAGTATGTATTTATGAACCAGATTCAAATGCTCCATGGAGCTGTGTGCGAGAGAGCTCTCCCAAGCTTTGTTGTGTCGACAGCACTAGACTTTAATTTTATAAAGGAACCCAAGACAATGCGTGGCATTTCAAGTGTTTAAACTATTAAATACTTCTAATGACTTGCTCCCTCCCGCCTGTGGTTTCACGCTGCATAATTAAATGGAAACCCCTGCGATGCAACACACTTTTCCTTATTAGGTAATTTTTCCTCCCTTACTGAGCTCACCGTACTTCTGTTAGTGGACTGCGTAGTGGAGTGGTTACTTTTTAAGGGTTTATCATTCAGAATGTGCATGAATGTTTGCGTTATGGCAATACCTACAACTAGGCCACAACCCACTGACGAACCGATGTTCATGTGTAGACCCTTCCTGTGGCCTTGGCCAGCTGAATAGTTGTGTTTTGACTAACTGTGGGCTGTGTCTTTCTCTCTCTTAGTGTCTCAGTGTCTCTCTCACCATGACTAGTTGCATTGAGTCATTGAGTTATTGCTTACCCATTGCAAAGAAATGAGGTCACTTTCCGAATGCTACCATGGGCCACAGAAGGCAGGCCGTCTGAAGGAGAGAGGTGGACTATGTCTGGCCAGCTCTCTGTGTCTGGATTGACACGGGAGGGGAACTATGAAGACACACTTTAACATTTGTATTATCAGCCTCTCTCTTTGTCTCTCACACCCATCAACTCTCACTCACTGTCTGTCTGTCTGTCGCTTGCTTGCTTGCTTTCTCCTGGTTCAGGTAGCGTCACAATGATGTTATTTCCAGACTAACTATATGTTAGGGTGACTAACCGTTCCATAAACACACGGGACGGGAGAGCGTGCTAGGAGTATAGAACAACAAACTGCAGAACCAAGGAGGGTGCGTGTGCTGGTACGAGTGCGTGATCACCAATGAATCTGTTAGGAGGATGGTGTAATGTACGATGAATCAGCTGTATTGATCTGTTTGTTGGCTCACTGCTAATATCACTGATGCTTAGCCTCCGGCCATAGAAACTAAGCACGGTCTTGACTCTAACGCCGCTGCAATGTATTTCCTGTTTGTTGATTTGGAATCTATGGTGTTTTTGGTGTTATTGCATGTTGGAGTTAGCTTCCCCTCCATCCGATACCTCTGTACCAATGCGCGTGCAGCAGAGGCAAATTTGACTGCGCTTGTTGAATATATGTGGAAGCCACTCCACGAAAAGCTTTTGATCAACTCAACGTGTTTAGCCACATAGTGGAGGAGACAAGCCAAAACCACCTGCATGCCTACTGCCATAGGTATTTGTAGCCCTAGGGTGTTGAAAAGAACACGTTAAGTTGACGCTCCTGCTGCTGTTCCTCAATGTGCCTTTAATTAAACACAGCGTCACCCTGGCAGGTTTCTGACTAGATAGTAAAAACAAAAGAGGGAGCCTTGTTATAATATTTATCTATACAGCTTTGAGGAAAGGATCATTGCATGTCGTCCCTTCCTCGATGCTCTTTGTTTTGTCTTAAGACGTGTTGGTAATTCTGGCTCTTATCAGTTCCGTTACCCTTTTTGTCCCTCCTTCGATACCGTCTGTCACACTGCCTGACTGCCTTCTTTTGAAATTCCTTTTAGCCACTGGGTTGGGACTGATGGTTTGTTGTGATGTTGTAGGCCAAATAAATTTGCAAATCTCGGGTTTACTCATAAGGTCGCAGGCTAGTAATAAAACGTACCAAGAAACACTTAATGGTCGGTTTGAAGTCAAAGGAGAGGGTCGTGAATAAAAAAACAACACAGCTATTTAAAAAGCATGCAATGACAATCTGCCATTTTTAGGCAGCCTAATATTGACAGACCAATCGTACTATAATATTTATTGGTTGGTGATAGCTGACAAACCATAACCCCATGATGTTGGTGCATCAATGGTTCGTTCATATACTGCAGACCCTGCTGATTACATATTGTAAAACAAACTGCAGTTAGCACAACACACACCGTGTGTTGAACACACCATGTGTTTATCCTTCATGTAACCATAACTGCAAGCAATAAATTGGAGCTAACACATGTATAACAATGCACCCAACAGCCTTTCCTTTTTAGAAAATGATGTATAGACTCTTTACTTCTTCCTGTGAGCAACATCAGCCATCAGAGCAAATGGGTGCCCATAACTGACACCTGAGAAAACAGACTGGCTGAAGGCATAAAGTAGCGATAATTAAGTGCTTTATTTTAAAGCCCAACAGGTTCCAGAGGGGAAAGGATGTTTACCGTATCGCTGGAAAAGGATGTTTTATTCTTTCCTGAAGAGACGCATCTCTGCCTTCTCAGGTAGTTTCTAAACAAGCCACTATTATGGAAGAAACCAAAGCTTAAGGTTTGTAGTAAAGATTGATTAAGGTGGCACGTTAAAAAAGCATTATTTCACCATTTACCAGCTATTTCTAGCTGAAATACAATATTTATATTAAAATATTTGGGGAAATACTTTAAGAAGAAGATGAATGCATATTTTGGTATATAGCCGCAGCAGCAGAACTCATAACATAACTGTATAAGCCAAATTAAAAAGGGTAATGAAGGTTTAGATAGAAGCGCACCGCTGTGGTTTAAATTTGACTATATTCGCTTGCACAACAAAATAGCTCGTTGAAATAGCACCGATTTCTTTCAGATTAATCTTGGTCTAGACTGGACATTATTATATTTCACACTATTAGATCGTTGAAATGTATACGTTTCCCATATATCCCATATGGCACTCGGTGAAATATGTGTGAATTATTTTCAAACGTGTAAACAAGACTAATTTGAAATATATCGGCTCTCATTGAGCTATTGAGATTAAGAAGCAAAATGGGGGATTATTGAACATCAAATTGAATTCATCATCGCGGGTATAATTGTTTGTCTTCTGTCTGTCTGAAACAATTTAAATATATAAAATGTATCTTAAACTATCCAATTTTACGGTAAGTAGGCTATAATATAAATCTAAACAGGCTACAATAAGTGTGTGTGTTGTGTCATCGATTTAAGACAAGTGCATTCACTTAAAGACACACCTTCAAGCGGGTAGCCATTAGTGATGTGAAGTTCTGATCTTTAAATCTTTAAATTAAATAATAAGGCCCTAAGTGCTATTGAGTGCTGACTTCACCAAAGAGCCATGACTTTGCCATGCAAATGGATAAATTAATCTCTCTGACAATGCAAATCAGAAGTTGATGTAAGGTTCATAGTTGTTGGGTGCCTCCTGATGGTGACAGTGGAATGACCTTGACTAGCATCCTGCACAGGATGCAAAGATTTGCAAAGTCTTGGGAAGAATTTTGAGGGATGATGAGGATTAGAAATGCAAAAGCAAAGAACAGTGGATGAGCACAAATGCAAGGCACATGGACTAAAATTGGCAGCTTTTAGTAGCATGTCGAGTAGGCCCCTATGGAGTATTAGAGCAGATACTCTTTAATCCCGAGCGATTTACTGTGAATTCAGAGGTACATGTCATTTATGAGAGTGGTTAAGCGTCTTGCTCAAGGATGTCTACAGACTGGGGAACGAACCCAGGAGCTTTTGGCTGTGAGAGTAAAACACCCTCGCCATGAGACTATCCTGTTACCCCTAGTACTCTTCCTCCTACTGTTCCTTCCACTAACACTGGTGCCATAAAATGACAAATTCCCCCAGTCGGTTGGAGGTGCAATTTCAGTGAATTTGTGTGGTTTGTCTCTCCGCTGGTTATTACTGGGGCAGTGCATTTATCTCTGCAGCCGTTGTGTGAAGCTCAGGGGAAAAGATAATGGAAGATGTAGCAGACAATGACATATGGTTTGTTATTTTATATCTTATTTTAATAGTGTGCTATTAACAGTTGACATTACAGACACAAAATTATTTCACAAACACAATTTATTTGATTGATATTTGAATAGTTTATCGTCTATGTATTATGAATGTAATGTATCCTCCGATACTTCTTACTTCTTGTCCACTCTCTGCGTCTATATTTGTGTTATTGATTACGGAATAATTTGTCATCCCTTGTTTCTTTGTGCTTTCCTCTTTTCCCCCCAGACTCCCAGCGGTCGCACCTCTCCTCCTTCACCATGAAGCTGATGGACAAGTTCCACTCTCCCAAAATCAAGAGGACCCCTTCCAAGAAGGGCAAGCTGCTACAGCCAGAGCCTGCGGTCAAGAGTGCAGAGAAACCCGTCAACAAGGTATAAAAAGGCTTGTGTTTGTGTGTGCTTTGCGTCGTGTACTTCCAGGTGTATAATATGGGTTAGTACTGTTAGCACAGAAGGTGGGGGGGTGGCGAAAGACCCACATTTTCTCTGACTATTCTTAGCATTTGTTTACCTTTTTGGTAAAAGACGGTTGGTTTCCTGGCCTGCGCTTTGGGTAGGCTCTTACACTCCCATTCGTGTATGTGTGCATGTGTGTGTGTCCCCTTCCTTGTTGGTTCCCACACTGTCACACAGGCCTTGTGATTGCTGGCCGTGTGAGATAGCAGGTGGCCGGACACATGACACCAATGGAACCTGGCGGTTTTGTGAATGGACTGCTGCTGTTTTGTTGTTGTTGTTGCTTTTAAGCCGTTGCTTCAGTGTGACCATCTCCTGACCCTATGGAGAAAACACTGCTAGCTTAAAGAGGATCTAATACAACATCCTGGTGTAGTAAACATGTGACTCCGCGTCACACTACTTGGTGAATATATGGTTAATGGATAATGGAATTAGTAGTTAGGGCTCATTCAGACCAAATCAGGCGTTGCGGCAATTACCGCTGACTGCTGCGGCGATATGGGAGTTTCACTTCATGGCCCATTTGTGTGACGTCATGTTGTGAACTTAAACCACTCCCTCATGGCAGGGTTGTACAGCTCTGGAAAGGACAACACAGCGGCTATCGGTCTCTCTTCCATCTTCACAGTTGCTCGGAAAACAGCGGAATGCTACAATGCTACATGTTACATGGTAAACAAGGTTCTTCTCCCCTTGGGCGTCTTCCGGTCTGAACGCCGCCTTATGTGATTGGCCACCACAGCGTGACGTCTGGTTGCGTTTCTCCAAAAGTTGGTACTGTTTCAACTATTTGCCGCAGGCCGGCTGCGTCATTTTTCGCAACCCCATGCAGCCCCCACTGCCGCAGCTTAAACGCACTAACCCCATTCAAATGAATGATAAATCAGGCGTTTTCGCCGCAACACCTGATTTGGTCTGAATAAGCCCTTAGCATTAGCATGGTGCTCTGATGTCAAACGGCTATTAAAGCATGCTTTCTACCACAATAGCAGTTTGTAAAATTTCCCTCTGGAACAATCTGTCTCATGTTTCGAGCAGGCTGAAAGAACCATGGCATCCACCTCTGTTAATTTGAATGATGCTCTGATGGCATTGTGTGTGTTTAATCATTGTCAGTGAATCAAGCTGCTTAATATCGACCAGAGTACACCTTGTTATCAAAGTGGAAAGCACAGTTAGCATTCACAGCATGTCCTGTCCTTGTACCAAACTCTCTGAAAGAAGAATATGAAGACGAATAAACACACTTTACAGGTCTGGATCGGCCTGTATATGGCAATACTGATACAATATTGGACTATCTGTCTTACTGTGTTTGCTTGTCTATTTTTGTGTAGAAATTGTTTCTGCATTGTGCCAAGTGTATCATTTGTATTACTTGTAATGGGGGATAATAACAGTCTATCCAAGCTGTTATGAAAATGCCCTTTATATGAAAATGTTACCATAATTCATGCGCCTCATATTTGAGGCCTACCTTTTTTGTTACTTTAACTTTTTTTAACTTTAACTCATTACTACTGTGTGTATTTGTAGAACTTGGATGACCCTTGCCTTGTCATAATAAATTCTATGCACAGAAGGACAATGTTATGCTGCACATCCGATAATACAACACTGACATTTTCCAAAGGCTGTTCTGAAGCAACCTTTCACCCGAAAGGCCCTTCTGTAACGTTGACTTGTCTCTTCTTTGCAGAAGGTGAGTCGACTGGAGGAGCAGGAGAAGGATGTGGTGAGTGCCCTGCGCTACTTCAAGACCATCGTGGACAAGATGGTGGTGGAGAAGAAGGTGCTGGAGATGCTTCCCGGGTCGGCCAGCAAAGTTCTTGAGGCCATCCTCCCTCTGGTGCAGGCAGAGGCCCGGATACAGCACAGGTGACCCTCTCCAGTCACCCCCCCCCCCGCCCCCCCTCGTTCAAGTGAAAGAACAACAGACAGCACAAGTGTCAGAACCCTGTGTATTGAGTTAACCGTGTTCTTCTCTCTCTTATTTTATTGTTGCCTTAAAGTCCCAAAAAACATATGATCAAATCATAAAATGTACCCATATATTCCAAGTTGAGGTTGATATTAACCATATAGTGAAGTTGAGGGGAAATGTATTTTCATTTACAGTTATAAAATACTGCTCCAAAGCAGCAACACATGCTCATAATTTTTCTGAAGGTTGACTGGGCGTGACGGTAATATGATAATGAGCTTGTTTGATTGACATCCTTCTGTCAATCTGATGCAAACTCACTTGTTGCTCACAGATCTTATTCGAGGTTATTCGATTCATTACGCTCTGCTCGCTGTTCTCATCACTCTGCTCTGTAGGCTTGGTTTCTACATAATTAATAGCGACCATTCATTCCAATTAAAGAGCAATATTCCCATTTTCACTGTCTGCACAAGCCCAAAAAACTGTGTTTATATCCCCTGTATTAGTTCAATCTTTACCATGTAAGCATCTACTTATAAGTAGATTTTTATTGTAGACATATAAAACACAATTGGTCAGACAGCAAGTTATTATTTATTACACCAACAATATCAGGAACCTGTATGCATTCTTTATTTTAATTAGGTCTTAGTAGCTATTCAAGAGTGTGTGATGCTGGGAAAACCTATATGGCAAGTGTCTTGGGTCTCTCCTCTACTTCCTTATTGCACTTTGACTGCCTAGTTGTGTGTGAAGTTGGTAGGGTTGGTTGGGTTAGGTGACGACAAAAAGTACAGAAAAAATCCTCCCCAGTTTACCCCCAGATCCAGAGAAGGAAAGCTTTCGAAAGTTTGTGTATCGATTGATTGATACATAAATATTTTATAATATGACGGATTTGGGTTATCTGGGACTTTATCGGATTTCACAGCATTCTGAGTTTATGAAAAACTCTCTAATAAACAAACATATTATTACTAGAACTATTTCCCTTAAGGAAGGAATATACAGTTTGAGTATGAAGTATTCAAATGAAATGGTGCGATATGAGATGATGTTATCTTCAATTTGGCAGTGACTATACACAGATAAGATGTGATAAGTGAGATAGGATCAGAGTAAACTCAACACCCCGGTAGTATTCCTGCAAGTGTAACACAGTGTAGTAAGGTATTTCCCCAATGCAATGTTTAACCTAACTATGCTGCTCTCAGTCATTTGTTTGGCTTACATTTCTTCCTAAACATGTAGTAGAATACACTGACTTGGTTGAATAATCTCTCTCTCTCTCCCTCTCCCCTTCTCTCTCTGGAAGGAAGCAAGTTGTAGTTAGAGTTTGGACCTTTTTGTTCTCTTTTGTCTCCACCACGTCAATCAGTGCCTTCGTACGAAGGCCAGAGATCTCGGTTTGTTTTTCCCTTTTCTCTGTCCTGTATTTAGAAGTGGTTGATGGATGTAGTAGGGTTGAGAAGAGGCAGAGCTATCTGAAAGGGGCTTGTCTTGGACCCTGGCGTCACAAAAACATCCCATTCATGTAGTATGATGGCTCACAACTTTCTTAAGAAAAACCCAGGCGTTTCAGACTTTTTGGCCAATGAGCTAGCGCGTCAATTTGCAACCATCCATTGACACTACAAATAGTAACTACATGTATGTACATATAGGCATGTTTATTAATAATTGTTGTCCAATTTGTTAATCTACTAGAGATGCGGAACAATTAAAGTAAATTTGCACTTTGCTGTTGCCGCCTTTAACAATGGATGACCAACAAACTGCTTCAATTCTGGGAGTAAGTCTCAGTGCATCTGCAGCATAAACTTAGACACACGAAAGAGCTAATTTGCCTAAGTGTTTGTGTGTATTGATTTGTGGTTTGCTTCTATATATTTATTTTATTCATGGGTCCTATAATGTCTTATGAACTGCTCTTTACATATTTTAAAGTTTGTTTGCGGCTTTGTTTTTCATAAGAAGAATACTGTATTTGGCAGTAGTATACCGGAATTTAGGTAGCTTTTCTAGTAGAGTAAGCTCTTCTTCCCCTTCAGCATTCCCTATCATTTCCTATCCTACAATTTATCCCCCCGACTCTCGCCTCCTTCCCGTACAAGCGTTGTTCTCCGTAGCTGGAATGGGAAGCCGTGTAGGGGCAGGAACGGCGCGGTGAATGTGCCTTTGCGTGTCGAGACACGAACCAGGGACACACCCTGCCAGTGGTCCTCAAGCACTATTGACTAGTGCAACAGCACCACCACCACACCTTCTTTGTTCTGATAAGCATTCTTTAGTTCAGCTACACACCACAGACTTGGCTGGTTCCTGTTGAGCTGTTATTCGGCCACACCAAAGTGTTTCCTTGTCTACTTATTTTGTTTACTAGATTGATCCTGCTGAAGAGATGGATGTTACTTGGTTATCCAGTGCTGTCTTGTTGTTGTTCTTGATTATTTGTAGTTATTAGATATTTTTGTCTAAATTTGTTTATTTTCCTTTTCTACACACTCACTCACTCACTCACAGTTCGGCGCTGTCCTCCTGTCACAACCGAGTGTACCAGAGTCTGGCCAACCTCATCCGCTGGTCCGACCAGGTGATGCTGGACGGCATCGACCTGGAGGACAAGGAGAACGTGGTGGCCGTCACCACCGTCATCAAGGCGGTGTTAGATGGAGTTAAGGTGAGTCCCCTCCAATCACAGGATAGGGCTTGTTTGTCTAAACCCTACCTGCTCATCAAAAACATGTACTATTTCAAAACAAAGAGTGACCTTATAAGTGCTGTAGGTACAAATCGGGCGTTGTAAAGGGAGAGCGCAGAAAAGATCGGAACAGAGGAAGATTTTGAAGCTAAACAACCAAAAAACTTCCCCTCCCTCTCTGCCCTTCCCTGCCTACGTTTCTCCGCCGTTGAGAAATGTTTAATTTCACGCACCTGTTATTGGCTCGGGAATCCATCTTGCCAGTCAATCAGGTTAGAGATGCCCTGATCAGAAATGAACTGGGAGCTGTCTAAAATCTAAATTGGCTCAAACAGAGGCAGACCCAGTCAACTCTATAATAGATATTCTAACAGCACATTTCACTCACCAATAGCTAATAGATGGCTATGCCATTACTAACAAATTGCACTCAAATAATAGCTTGTGAATCTTGCCTACAGCACCTTTTTAAGTCACTTGGATAAAAGTGTCTAGGATAGCCGAAGGGAAACAAAAAAATGACATTACATATCATAATTTAGCCTGGGCCCTCCCCTACATGACAGTTGTATATGTGCATGTTTCGTGTGATCAGGAGCTGGTCAAACTGACCATCGAGAAACAGGAGCAGCCATCGCCCACCACCCCCAACAAACCAGTCCCACCTGCTCCCACGGCAGAGAGGTGAGTCGCAGGTGCACTATGTGCACTTTGCAACACACTGTCTGACACAGACATCCTTAGAGACAAAACACAATGTCTACACTCATTCTGTCTGTCTCTGTCTCTTCAGCAGCGCATCATCCAAGGTGTCACTGGTTGATCAGGAGCCTGAGGTCACCATTCAGTCCCCCGCCCTGGTAACGCCTTCAGAGGCTGCATCTGACGCACCCGACGACGACGTGGCCCCGCCCAAACCCCCCCTCCCTGAGGCCAAGATGGCGGAGCTGAGGTGAGCAACCATGTGCAACTCCAGCCAAGAGGAATTTGGGGATTAATATACTCTAATCCTATTTTTGTTTTTTTGATGTATTTCTAGGTTTGTATTCATTGTGATTAATGCAACATAATTGTTTGTTTGTTTGGAAGGTGTGGAAAAGTGTGAAAAGAAAAGGATTAACTAGTATGTTTGAATTCATTGAAATTGTCAGATCAACATTCCACTGAAATCCATTTTATATCTTTTTCATCCTTCTCTTTAGGAGTAATATCTTTGTACACTTGATTGAGTTGTGGCTACAAAATATTTCCCCTCTAAAAATGTGCTTATTTTCTTCTAATAATGCGATCTTGGATTTCATCCAATTTGTATTTGAATGCATTTTTCTTATCAGATATTAACAACTAATCACAAATGTAAAGACATTTTAAAATTAAATGTGTCTGTTAGATATGTGTGGAAACCAAACCATGATGACATATCATGACTACTGTATGAATATCAGATGGATTCAATTATCTTTGGCTGATCCAGTTTAGTAAGAATATGTTGTGTTGTCATGTGGGGTGTAACAGTTAGCGTTGCATTATCTCCCAACTTGAGTGAGCTTGCCAACGGTCTCTTACAGTTCGAGGTTGTCTGATTTATATGGTATATTTGTCTGCCCTGAACTGTGATCAAACAATATTTGCATTGCTATCCAGGCATCTTAAAATTCATGACTTCTATTCCATCTCCTTGTTCGCTTTCTGTGGCCATCTGCTGGCTTTTCATAGCCTACAGCACAGAATTCACACATGACGATAAATTCATGCATGATTATGAATTTGATCATGTGTGACAAAAGGTTGAAATGTAAAGTTAGCATTTTTCTGCCCACTGTTGAGGCAATGCGTTTGGTACACCCTTATCTGGCTGGTGGTCTGTCGCTTCCTCTCTTACTCTTTCTGCTCTGTCTCTCCATGTGTTTTTGTCTGGGATTGTTCTCTGCATTCTGACCACAGAGCTCAGTTGAGTGCTGACGCTGGCCAGAGGAGGTCCACACAGAAGGAGAAGTATGTTGGCCAATGGAATCACACCTTTCCATAGTTACCAGCCATACTGCCCACATCCAAAAATCCTGCTTTTCGATTCATACTGCCCTCCCATACTGCCCCCCCCCCCCCAGCTTCTCGATTGGATGAGCCGCGATTGACCCGCATGTTTGATTGGCCCCACCCCAAAGTGAAGCCTTACCTCATCCAATCAGAAGATAAGACCAGTCCAGTGCATGAGCGTGTTTTCTTTGTTCCCCAACTGATCTTTATGTCATGGCCAATGCTGTTACTCGGAATGAAGTCACTTGGAGAAGTTTGATATGCAAGAAACGTCAGACAGGACATGCACACATCCCGTCGTAACCCATTTCAAAGAGATGTTATGTGTGCGCGTGTTCATGTATACATGTATATGTGTGCATACATGTCATGGAGTGTGTGCCTGCCCTTCCGTCCCATGTGATTTTGAGGATGTTGGTGTTTTAAGAAAAGGCTTCCAACCCTTATGTTATTTGATGCATTGGATCTCTTTCCCCTAGTCCCCCGCCTGCCCTGCCTCCTAAGAAGCGGCAGTCAGCCCCATCGCCGACCAGGGTGGCGGTGGTGGCTCCGATGAGCCGCGGCTCCAGCCTGCCTTGCAGTGTACACAGACAGGTAATATGCAGAAGCTAGCATCTATTGAAGGTCATGTTTTAGAAGGATATTGTATCCGTGAAGATTCTTTTTAAATTGTTACTTAACTGACTGAACATTCACAACAAAGTTATAATGAATCGCATATGTCCTTGCGAAATCTTGAGAAAGAGTTGCATAATGTCGTTTTGCTGGAATGTGAGTGCAATCCTGCCGTACTGTTGCCATCTCAGTGTCTTAAAAGGTTTTTCTGCCACCCAACGCAGTCCCCCCCTTATCCCCATATTTTTCCAAATTGTGAAGCATTCCCCATCTGTTTCATCATTCTCTAATTTCAGCCAATCGATGTGTGGCCTGGGTACATTTGGTAATACACATGCCCAAAGAAAATCCAAGGTTCCAGGTTACTGAGACTGTGTGCTCATGAGCAAAGTGACACGTCTGACCGGGTTAGGGGTGCTCCATCTGGTCACGTCTACCAGCAGTGCACCTATCACTTTCCCTCATTGGAATACATAGATTCTGTCTTTGATGGATTATATGGGTTCTTTTTTAGAATGTTTTAGATTTTTTGACGCATTCAATATATGAACTATGGACAGGATAATGTAGTGGCTAGGGTGGTCAACTCTCTTGTGACTGAATGTCCACAACCTCTCTGTAGGCATCTAAAATGCCCTGTTAGTCATGTTGAAACGTCATTCACTTTAGATTAAAGGATCTACTAAAGGACGATTGCTAAATGAGAAAATGGTGCTGAAAGATGTTGCTGCAGGCCAAACATGCTATGTCTAGCGGCTGTGTTGGGACAGTGTTGTAAACACCGCCATCATCTTCCTCTTGTTCCCGGACAGCCGCACGACTACGAGCAGGAGTTCCCCCAGAGGCGTTTCTCGGGGGGCAGCCAGTCGTACGGTGGCGAATCCCCGCGCCTCTCGCCGTGCAGCAGCATGGGCAAGCTCAGCAAGTCAGAGGAGCAGCTGTCCTCCCTGGAGCAGGACAGTGGACAGTGCTCCCGCAACACCAGCTGTGAGACGCTAGGTAGGACACGCCAAGACGCTGACCTGTTTGGACCGGCTGGTCCCTGAGTACATAAAAAAAATAGAATAACAACAATATTGGCCCTGTCAAAAACCCTTTTCTGTCACTGTTAATGGACAATAATGTTTTTGATGTGATTGCAAAGTTGTTCTCTGACATGATGAAGTGAAAAATCTCAAATCTTTGAAATTCTACTTTAGAATTTGAGAGTAATAATAACTTTAACCAAAAATGAAGCAAACAATGATGGGCAGATATACTGACAATATAAAATGAAAGTTGGCATTGTGCCATCACAACATTTTAGTTAATTCAATATGATGATCAACTATATGATTTCAGTGTATATTTTCAGTGTTTTTCAGTGGCGGTACAATTTCCCTCCTCTCTCTCCCAGACAACACGGAGAACTACGACCCCGACTATGACTTCCTCCACCAGGACCTGTCGGCGGGGGACCACCTGCCCCAGGTCCCGGTGGGCGGCTGCCTCAGCCCCTTACCCGAGTCCCACAACGAGTCCTCCTCATCCTCCTCCCCTGTCCCGGGACAGCACCCCACGCACCCCCGCTTCAGTGCCCCGCCCCCGCAGCACACGCCCGAGTACTGGACCCCGCAGCCCACCAAGACCAACCCCCTGGCCCGCATCAGCGCACCACCCGCCCTCCCTCAGAAGAAGCGCCGCAGCGCCCAGGCCTCGCCCTATCCCGATGGGATGGGGGCCCGGCTGCTGTACGAACGCTACCCCTCGCAGTACGACAACCTGTCGGAGGAGGAGTTGAACCCCACACCGCCCTTCCCCCTCTTCTCGCCCATCTCGCCCATGCCCCAGAGCAACGGCGGCACCTTTGTGGCACAGTACATGGCCAGTGAGCACGCGGACCTCCCCTCCAGCCCCCCGCCCCTGCCAGAGAAGAAGAGCAAACACAGTGAGTAGATGGCGGAGGACGAGAGGGGACTTCAAGAAGATGAATGAAAAGCATTTATGTGGGAATTATTAAAGGACGTATGTCACGATGTCAATTGAGTGAGCCATTGCCCAGACCTTTTTGGTCATTTTGAGCATTTAATCCGCATCAAAGGGCAGCTCACTCTGTGAATAAAGGCAGGATATGCAACAATGGGCCCTCTAGGCCTGGGCAGAGGGCACCGTGAGCTCACTTCCTGTCCACACCCACATCATATTATTTCCCCATGAGCTACTACTTGCGTATATGTCCTCTCATTCACTTGCATACGCATGCAAGACATATAACGTCGTTCCCCTACTATGATCTCAACACATTAGTTGCATTTGAATTCATTTTGTGTATTGTTAGGATTGTTCTATTTTGCATAATGTAAAGCAGAAAGCATGGACAGTTTCACCGATCAGAACCAGTGACATCATTGCAAACGGCGATGTCAACCAAACCGGTGACGTCATCCAAGCCCATGAGCACAGCTGAACCTCATTCCTCATCAACCCTTCGCTTCCTTCCTTCCCGCCAGTCCTCCAGTACATGCAGTTCGTGGAGGACTACTCGGAGCCGCAGCCCTCTGTGTTCTACCAGATGCCGCAGAGCGAAAGCATCTACGAGCAGCGCAACAAGCGCTTCCAGGAGGTGTGCGGCTTCAACGACTCCTTCAGCAGCACCGACTCAGTGCACGAGCCCGTGCTGCCGCCGGCCCTGCCACCCAAGCAGAGGCAGCTGGTAAGAGACTCCCGCTCATAGACACAGGGCCACATGTGTTTCCTGCACGACCAAACATTGTGTGGAGATTTTCTTATCTTCCAGAACCTCAGTACAAAAGAGATGTATCTATTGAAGTGCTGGTTTTAGTAAAACAAATGATTGGGTTCATCACTGATGTGACGAGCGACCTCGTAAAAGTAATCATGACCTCAGACCTAGTAATCATGGTGTGAACTAAATACCAATTAGCGTATTTGGTCCTTGTGCGTAGATTCTGTCTGTCAGTTAAAGTGGCAACCCTACGGAGATCAGGGGGTTTGTCTTTCATTCCCGGAGAGAGACAAAGACCGAGTGTGAGACGCAGACCGTCTGACACCTTTCTGGAAGCTTCCCCTCATCAGATTGATTGGCAGCAGCTGTATTGGACAGATTCAACAAAAATATATTCCTTGAGGCTAGCTTCATGCAGGGCCCTTGGTCTGCTATATTTCTACTCACATGTAAGGAAGACCAGAAAAGAGATTTTCTGCATGGCAAAACAGCAATTCCACTATTATCCTCATCAAAAAACCTGAAATTCTTCACTCTTTCTCTTATCTTGTTGTTTATCTCCCCTGTTCAGCAGCCGTGTCTTTTAATGTCTCTCTCCTTCTCTGTGAAAGCCTGCACATCTGCCCGTAGTGTGCTGATGTTCAACTGTCGTTGGGGCCCCGCATCGGCTTCAGCACTTATCTTAATCTGGGCTCTGTGTCGGGCTAATTGATCAGATGGTGGTCAGGCTGATTCAGTTGCCCCAGAGGTGCTGGGGAGAAATGAACAGCTTCACACACACATCCACAGTGGGAGAGATGGGAGACGGCCAAACAAACACATGCTTTTTGCAACTGAAATGTTCAATGACATTGACATTATTGCCATTGACAGACAAGCGAAGTGAACATATTTGGGTTGTTGTCTCCGAGTCCAGGAGAGGACGTGGATGAAGCCTGTTCATAAACCACCTTCTGCCATCCTTGCTGTGGATGTACAGTGTTACTGTCACTTCTGATCCTCATAATTTTGATAGACACAGGAATCACGTGTAGCGGTTTTTATTAATCTGGCGGAGGGGACACCGAGTCGCCAACCTCCGTGAATCGGGCTCCGCTACACACGTTGCAATAGTGTCTGAACAAACGGTCTCCGCGATCACTTCTCGCCTGATCGCGCAGCAGGTCCCGACCTCACTGTAGGGAGAGCACACCACCACGTTAGTATTTGTAGCCGCCTTCCTAATTGTGCTCATCTCCTACAGCTGTGTCTGTTCCCCCGGTTGAGCCACTCCGCTCCTCAGTCTGCAACCGGCGCTAAGCCACGCCCCCCACATACCATATATATATATATATATATATATATATCTGTTCCTGCTGTAAGCCTAATCTGGCCTCATGTTTTGGGCCTGATGAGCTGGTAGGCCCAGCAGAATAAGCCTGTTTGACTCCTCCTTAAATCCATGTACCAGGCTTACACTCTTTGGCAACTTTATACACGGCTATTTTTTCCTCCCTCAAAGTAATTTCATCTGCTGCTGGGTTGGTAAGTGCGTGTGTGTGTGTGTGTGTGTGTGTGTGTGTGTGTGTGCGCGCACGCGCGCTTAGAGTTTGATTGTAAGTTGGCCTCGTTTCTATAATGATTCAAAGTCGTAAGAGGGCTTAAAGGAGAGACCGTCACATCAAATAAATACGTGACCTGTGGAGATCACTTGACCTCCGGGTGATTGTGTCGCTCCAGGAACAGAGTGCTTCTTAACAGAATAACACTATTATTCACACTGTGAACCACTTCAGCAGGAACAGTCCTTTAATGGAATTGTTTACTGGCAGCCTCTTTCAGCTTTTCTCCAACACTCTTCTTTGCTACTGAACCTTTTATTAAATTGACTCCGATTTAGCTTCCTTTATACTGGCATTATCTAGCTATCTTAAGTGGTTTTCATGTATGAACTCCAGACAACGTCCAGAGAATCAGGTCAGGACATTGTCTGGTGTTGCCCTTTTACACATATAGCACACAACCGCATTCTGTCAGTGTCACACGCGTTCTCACATGCTGGAAATACTCGGTTTGGTGTAGGCTGGATAGAGCGCCTGGAGAGAACGCCTGGATAGAGCGTACAGGAGAGAGCGCCTGGATAGAGCGTACAGGAGAGAGCGCCTGGATAGAGCGTACAGGAGAGAGCGCCTGGATAGAGCGTACAGGAGAGAGCGCCTGGATAGAGCGCCTGGATAGAGCGTACAGGAGAGAGCGCCTGGATAGAGCGTACAGGAGAGAGCGCCTGGATAGAGCGTACAGGAGAGAGCGCCTGGATAGAGCGTACAGGAGAGAGCGCCTGGATAGAGCGTACAGGAGAGAGCGCCTGGATAGAGCGTACAGGAGAGAGCGCCTGGATAGAGCGTACAGGAGAGAGCGCCTGGATAGAGCGTACAGGAGAGCGCCTGGATAGAGTGTACAGGAGAGAGCGCCTGGATAGAGCGTACAGGAGAGAGTGCCTGGATAGAGCGTACAGGAGAGAGCGCCTGGATAGAGCGTACAGGAGAGAGCGCCTGGATAGAGCGTACAGGAGAGCGCCTGGATAGAGCGTACAGGAGAGAGCGCCTGGATAGAGCGTGCAGGAGAGAGCTTCTGGATAGAGCGTACAGGAGAGAGCGCCTGGATAGAGCGTACAGGAGAGAGCGCCTGGATAGAGCGTACAGGAGAGAGCGCCTGGATAGAGCGTACAGGAGAGAGCGCCTGGATAGAGCGTACAGGAGAGCGCCTGGATAGAGCGTACAGGAGAGAGCGCCTGGATAGAGCGCCTGGATAGAGCGTACAGGAGAGAGCGCCTGGATAGAGCGTACAGGAGAGATCGCCTGGATAGAGCGTACAGGAGAGAGCGCCTGGATAGAGCGTACAGGAGAGAGCGCCTGGATAGAGCGTACAGGAGAGAGCGCCTGGATAGAGCGTACAGGAGAGAGCGCCTGGATAGAGCGTACAGGAGAGAGCGCCTGGATAGAGCGTACAGGAGAGCGCCTGGATAGAGTGTACAGGAGAGAGCGCCTGGATAGAGCGCCTGGATAGAGCGTACATGAGAGAGTGCCTGGATAGAGCGTACAGGAGAGCGCCTGGATAGAGCGTACAGGAGAGAGCGCCTGGATAGAGCGTACAGGAGAGAGCGCCTGGATAGAGCGTACAGGAGAGCGCCTGGATAGAGCGTACAGGAGAGAGTGCCTGGATAGAGCGTACAGGAGAGAGCGCCTGGATAGAGCGTACAGGAGAGAGCGCCTGGATAGAGCGTACAGGAGAGCGCCTGGATAGAGCGTACAGGAGAGAGCGCCTGGATAGAGCGCCTGGATAGAGCGCCTGGATAGAGCGTACAGGAGAGAGCGCCTGGATAGAGCGTACAGGAGAGAGCGCCTGGATAGAGCGTACAGGAGAGAGCGCCTGGATAGAGCGTACAGGAGAGAGCGCCTGGATAGAGCGTACAGGAGAGAGCGCCTGGATAGAGCGTACAGGAGAGCGCCTGGATAGAGCGTACAGGAGAGAGCGCCTGGATAGAGCGCCTGGATAGAGCGTACAGGAGATAGCGCCTGGATAGAGCGTCTGGATAGAGTGTGCAGGAGGCAGGACATGTACTCGTCACATCGTATTGTTCCGGTTTCTCGCCAGTCTCATGATAGAAACGTCTTCAACGCTCACTGTAAATTTTTGTTCTTCTTTGCATTTACTTCCACCCACCGTACCAGAGGATCTAGACGCTGGGAATTCTCCAGACCATGACCTGCTCTATTCACACATAGGAGCGGAGAGGAGCAGATTTATTTCCAATCTGCTCCTCTCTCTCCCTCTCTCTCCCTCTCTCTCTCCCTCTCTCTCAATTGGACATTACACACACTTTGTTCTAGGGAGCTGGCAGGGAACATTGGTCCAACTGATCCGGACATTTGTGTTCTCCCATACAGCTCCTCCAGTAATGTCTAGATAAATTCAGGGTTCCCGTGCATGTGTGAAAGGGGCTTTATTTTCTATTTTTTTTTCTCTCTGTCCTTTAAAAGCACACATTCTGCTTCTGCTTCCTTAACCTGGTTATGTCCCTTTCTCTATTCTCTAATTTTCTGCTGTTTCTTCTTCCTCCTTACCCTTTTCTGTCTCCTTCTCTTTCGCTTTCCCCCCCTCTTTTTAGGCTTCCCACTCTTCCTCTCCTTCCTCCTCTTCCTCCTCCTCTCTCTCCTGTCACCTCCAGCCGTCGCTGGCGGCCATGGAGGAGGCGGGCACTGGGCTGGGCCTCAGCATGTCCGTCTCTAACTCCTACCTGATTGGCCAGGCTGCCTTGACCACACCAACGGTGAGTGCCATCCTCTCTGGCCAATCCCTGGGCACCTGTGGGTATGGGCCCTGGCCTGTTAACCAAAGGGGTGCTTGAGCTGTGTGTATGTTTTGTATACTGTTGTGCTTGCCTAGGAAAATGTTAAGTGCATACCCCTTACCTTGTGAGGATCAATGGGGTCCAGGGTTTCGTTGTTTTGTGTGGTTTCCCTCCTCTGTGTTTGCATTTGTTTGACTGTCAGGTTTTATTTGAACTCCTTTGCACTCGTGGTATGCTTATTGTTGGTAGAATTGGTGTACTATGTGCTTATGTGTGTGACCATTTGCTCGCTTCTGAGTGTGGTGTTTTTTTTTTAAGATATTTGGCAAGGAATGATTTGCTAACCCACACCTATTCTCTTCAGACGGAAAGGAGGAGGGACGGAGAGAGAGAATCGGTCAGTTGGGTTCGTCAGACAAAGGAAGCCATTATAATAAACACAAGTACTCCATTAAATATCATTAAAACGACCTAGAAGGTTTGAGGACATCGGAGTCTTGCTGCTGCAAAACTCAAATATTTTGTAATGAATTGGCTTCGGAGGGTTTAATTAACTCACAGGGCTTTTGGCAGACACACGTACGATTGTGTGAGAACTCCCCCGGTGGAGCTATAGCTCTGTCTATAGGCTGTAGGCTCTTTGTAGATTTTTAGCTCAGGGTCTGGGAGGTTGACCCCGCTGACCCCTGGGTGTGTGGGATCACAGCTACCAGTGGCGTGCATCTCTCCCTTAAGGATCATGGTTGGGGGGGGGGGGGTTGGGTTGGGGGACGGAATGTGGCAACAGATGGAACCTGATGGAAAACATACACATTCCTGATCCTACTGCACTTCTTTCTCTCTTCTCCTTTTTTTCTCCTTTTTTCTCCTCTGATCTTCTTCACCATCCGATGTGTCTGTGTGTTCCTCCCCATACCAACTATTGTTGCCCCATCCCTGCCAACTCCTCCACTCCCAAGCCTTCTGCCGCCCCACCCTAACATACGCCCAACACCCATCCTCTCTCCCCACTGTTGGGTTTGATCCACTGTAATGTTAGCGTTTTCGAAACTCCTCATGGCATGCTAGCTGGGGGTTTCAAGAGAACAAAGGAGTATAAGGAATGGATGAATTATGGTAGGAGCTAGTCCGGCACGGATGTGCGCATGTCTGGTTGAACACACACATCGAATTGTCTTGTTTTGTTTTTATGTGACTGCACTGTCTCTAAGCTAGATTACAGCTAACTTCCCCGAACGCCAGTTACGACAGACAAGTGTTTATCAGTGATCTGCATGATGTATGCACAGCTATGGGCCGGTATGCTTGCAACGGAGCTGGTATTTACAACGCGTTGCAGCACGTTTCAGAGTGCCTCTCTCCTGGCAGGCATCTCTACACATACACAAAGACACACACACACACACACACACACACACACACACACACACACACACACACACACACACTCAAGACATGGTACATACTTTTGAGTCAAGACTTGGCCTGTGCATTACCGTGTGTGCTTACACTTTTGAACAGGGCCAAAATGTAATCTTTATGTATACCTCTCCGTGTTTCTCTCTGGCAGAGTTGTCGTATATTTTGGGTGGTATGTGCGTAGAGTCCATTTCTACTGAGGGCTATAGTGACTACAGACTTGGTGTGAGTTAGGAGATGTTGAAGGATGAGATCCACTTTATTTCCTTCTTAATATTTCCGAACCTTTTTTTCCAATCTGTTCCTCTCTCTCTTTAACACTTTTGATTCTAATTCCTCCTGTACTATATTATCTTTTTTCCTGCTTTCATTCTTTTAACCAATCACAGAGCTTGGACCAGGTGGCCTTGACCAATGCCACCGTTCTGGATGGCAGCGGGGGTGGGCCCAACGGTTCACTGGCCGGCTCATTGGGCTCTGTGGCTGTCTGTCTTCCTTCCGAGTCTTCTCTCACTGACTCTCTCCACACCTCCGCGGTGAGATCATAGTATAGATAAATCACATCAGGCAAGACAGAGGGAGCGAGGAGAACGAGAAAACATGTGTCAGAAAAAGAGAAGAAGAAAGAAAAGAAGCGACTACCGATTTATGAATATTTAACAATATTGCTTGTGGCATATGTTTATGCTAGTATAGCACCTTTTTATACTTGAGACCTTTTAACCTCTAGCTATTGCTTAGTTTGAAGTCTTGTCTGATGTTGACGTGAAAACATTGTGACTCATTGGCTTACAGGCATCTTGTTGTCATAATCACTGCCATCAAATGGCCTGCTCCCTGATTGCCGGGTCTTTAAAGAATCCTAGCAGTGCATCTTTTAACTACATGTGTTGTTTTTTTGTCCCCCGCCTTTCAGTTACAACTAGCATTACTTTTTATGTGCAATGCACCCTGTTGCCACCTGGTGGTCGTGAGGGGTAATTAAATAATAATAAAGATGGCACCCTTACCGTAGCAGTAGGCTATCTGCTACCCTTTGCCACACACATTTCTCTCCCGCCCGACGTCCATCCCACCCTCGGCAAACAAGCACTTCTCTGCCCGCTGCCCCGCCCCCCTCACGCTCGTGGTGTGTGTGTGTGTACCTCCTGTGTTCCCGTAGAGCGAGAGCGCGTGTGACGAGGGCGGGGAGGGGGATTACGTCAGCCTGTACTCGTCCAGCCAGGCCAATGGAGAGCTGCCGCTCTCCCTCAGAGTAAGTAGTTGCTGATGAGACCGGCGAGAAAATTATATTTTTTTGAAAGGGTCCGCTTCCACTCAAATCTCCACTTTATCATTTCAGGATGTGTAACGTCATATAAAGTATTTAGAAAAACAAACCAAAAAAAGGACTTAACTGTTTTTTTCAAGCGATGTAAGTCATGGACGCTTGTGCGTGGCGTCGCCCATGTGTTTATATCTTGAATCAATGGAGCTGAAATGGAGTTTGAATGTTGCCTACGCTAACAGAGCATGCCTTGGGATCCAGTGTGTTGGTTCTTTGGGTGTTTTCTGGGATGGTGTCAGTTCACAAGTCCACCCATGTGTTGTTGTTGTTTTTGATTGTCTGGTCGGTGGTTACTGTCTCCTGACCTGGTCATCATTACCCTCTCCTGACCTCCTGGGTGCAAACTAGCCGTTTAAATATTGTTGTCATCTAACTTTTCTCCATGCATTACTCCTTCACATGGGATCAGTGGGTTGACCAGTTTTCCAATAACATTTCCCATAACAGCCTTTGTGCCCTTGTGCATGTGTGAGTGTATGTTGGCGTCAAATCCCCTCGTGGAAGAAGCCTGAATGCTTGAATGGATTTGACAAGCTGTTGAGAAAGCGTGCGTGTGTGTGTGCGCGTGCTAAAACTAAGCTACTGTGTTATGTGCCTCTGCTGGGTTTTTCTCACCTCATACCGATTAATGCTACGTTTCTTTTACCTTTTTGACTCTCATCCTGGTTACATACTGAAGACCACCAACATTTCTATCTCAACATTGTGTCAGACTATAAAACATCTCTCTGCCCTGCATGGGAACATGGGGGTTCAGTGGTTATGTTCCTCATTCAGCCCCTGCATGGCATCCCATCTCGAAATGTCCCTGATTTGTACCACCCCTCATTTATACCAAACCTTCTCCTCCCGCACAGGAGCCAATCCAAGCCGACGATGTGCTTACAGATCCCGCTCCTGAGATGTCCTCCTCCAATAGCAAAGAGGCCATCGAAAAAGAAAGGTAAGGACTCAACATAAAAAATGTGAGACAAATCACTCTAACTAGCCTTGGTCAGGGTGCTAACGTGTGTGTGTGTGTGTGTGTGTGTGTGTGTGTGTGTGTGTGTGTAGGAGGCAGAAGTCAACGGAGTCGGCAGGAAGCGACGAAGAGGAGGTGGATGAGCTCTCCCTCATTGATCACAAGGAGATCATGAGCAGGATAACACTAAAGCAGGAGGTAGGATTCATGGATATGTCACTGTGGAAATGCAGATGTTAAGTACTCTTTTCACAGTAACACTGTATAGGCTGTAGTTGTATAGATATACTACACTGTATCCATTGCTGCCCTCTGCAGTCGCTTTTGAAACTGTATCACTACCAATTACTAAGCCCAACCCCATAACTCTTCCCTTCTATTTTTTTCTCCCCTGTTGGTGCAGTCTGATAGACGTGCTTGTGTGCGTGTGAGACTGATTGTTTTTTTATTTTAAACACGTTTTTTTAGTTTTCCTCCAGAGGACATGTAGAGCGAAAAGAGAGATGCAGATGCCGTAGAAAGTGATTGAGTCTAAAAAGAGGGATGTGTCGGCATGCTGTGGCTTACAGAGAGCATCATAAGTGAGGCAGACTCTGCTTCCGTCATCCTCTGAGCTGGTGCAGGACAGGGGAGGGGTGGGGAGGAGGGGAGGGGGCAGTCAGAGTGGGGGGCAGCCGAGGGGAGGGAGTGAAAAGAACAGCAAATGGGGAAAGAGCTGCATGTGCAGCTCCACTGCAGCGCTGCCTAATTCTAATCTCCTGTTTAACGATGTGCCGTGTGTGTCTCTTCTGCTCTACGCATATTGTTAATGGATGATTGTTCCTCTTCTCTCCGCTTGTGCCTTCCCCTCTAGAATGACGACGGTCCTGATGTCCGCGCCGGATCTGGGGACATCCTCTTAGTCCACGCCACGGAAACAGACCGCAAAGGTACAGTCACTGGTTAAGTTGATGTGTGTGTATGTATGTTACTGGGCTTCTGGGTCACTAGAGCTCACAGTCTGCACATGTAGAGCGTTTGATCTGCTTCACGGGCTGAAGGGGACTTGAGGGAAACATTCAGGGAGCTGAGCTTTACGGTGTTTTTCTTCCTCTCTTTTGCATTGTAGATCTTGTGTTGTACTGTGAAGCTTTCCTGACTACATACAGGACGTTCATAAGCCCAGAGGACCTCATCAAGAAGCTACACTACAGATATCCTTCAAACAAGAAACACATCCTATTACTAATTCACAGATGGAGGGCAAATATGCTTTTCTTGACATTAGTAGTCCAGTAGTATGTTGGTGTATCTCGGTGGGTCCAGTTGTGTTAAATCTATACTGTACTGTTTTTTAACTGATAGAGTATCCCATATATGGGAGGTGCAGTGATACCATTCTCTTTCGTTGGTTGTTGCTGTGAAATGGCTAAAAAAGATCCTGATTGGAATGACATTATGGAGGGGTATTTTATATAATGATATATAAAGAGATTTCTGAGATTCAGCATTTCTGTAGTAATTCCGTAATAATTGCCTTTACAATATGTCATTTTATTTGTCTTGCCATTACTTAATTTGTACAAGCCAAAAAACAATGCACAATAGTAACTAAATTTGAGCATGAATGTGTTCCCACACATTCAACGTGTTTCTTCGTATGCGTCCTTGACCACGAAGCACATATACCAGATTCTGCCACAGTCCAGACACCTTCAAGAAGAGGGTCAGCAAAAACACCTTCTTCGTACTGGTCCGTGTGGTGGACGAGCTGTGGTGAGTAGCTCGGTTTGTTGTTTATCATTGCGTTTTTATTTAGTCACATTGTCAATACGATTTCAATATCCAGAGAGGAATATATCCAGAGAGGACCCTAACCCTACAAACTGATAATTCAATATCTTAATTATTTAAATTACATTTTCATCCAAAACGAATTCCAGTGAATTGAGATACGTGTTGTTAAGGAGCAGGTAAGGGGTTAAGCACTTTCCTCAAGGATGCGAGCACAGGGGAATTGAACCCAGTAACTTTGTGCTGGGCGACAACCACCCTAACAATTATCTGGTCGCCGATGTACACTTTCACACTTTTAGAGTCTTCATGACATGACTTCGTGGTTACATCAACATCACAATATATTGCTTTTCTTTTCTTAGTCTCGTTTCCTTCTCATCCATTCATCCTTCTCTCCTCATCTCACGGATGCTTCCCCACCCCTCTCCCCCCAAGCCTGGTGGAGTTGACGGAGGACATCCTGAAACAGCTGATGGACCTGGTGTTCCGGCTGGTGTGTAACGGCGAGCTCAGCCTGGCGCGCGTGCTGCGCAAGAACATCCTGGACAAGGTGGAGCAGAAGAAGCAGCTGCGCTACACCAACTCCCTCAAGCCCCTGGCCGCCCGTGGCGTCTCTGCCAGGTACACTATCAGACCCAGTGAACAAGAATGTTTTGTTTAGGTCGAAGTACCGTTGTTAAGCTACAATGCCACTGTTAAGCTTTGGATGTAGGAGGCACCTAAGCAGTCAGCATATGATGAGAGTCCAGTTTAGGTTGGGTGTTCGGCCAACCTGCCAACAAACGGAAGTTCAGCGGGTTTTTTTTATAAAACAGATAGCCCTTGGCATTTATATTCCATTGGTTTTAGAACATCAAACAAAGGCGTCTGATTGGATGTGCTTCGAGAGGTCAGCGTCAATAGGGGTCAAAGTTAAAAAATTTGGAATTTTGACTATAGCGTCAAAGTGGGGAATCTGAGCGGTATGCTACGCCCAGGTAGCGTCAATGCTAGGATGGGCTTCAACACTCAACTCCATAGAAATACATTGGCAACACAGACGCTGAAAGCTCATCATGTGTGGACCACATTAATGTATCTAGAGATTTATGTGTGTTCCTATGTATTTATATTTTATGAGTGACCATGTGATACATTAACAAGTGCAAGATAGTCCCTTATCAATGGTTTTGTAATATCTCAACATACACATCAATATGAAAAAAGATAACTACTGTCACTAACTATCAGTAGTGTGCCTATGTATGTACAATACATAGCTATTTATGCAGATTTATATTTGCGCAAAAAAACGAAGACATCTAACCTTGTTCTGTAACAGTGCAGTTTTGCAGCAGTGTCGTTTTGGCAGGACATTGCTCCCTCAGCGAATAATTAATATTGCTATTGCAATCCTTATCTCCAAACCTAAGATGGCATCAGCAGTCAGACAGCAAGTCAGCCTGAAGACAAAGCAGATTTTGAGTTAAAAAGACAGAAACCAGCGTGGATTTGGCTCTGGGCTATAGGGCTTGTACATCAGAATGCATCATGGGATTTTTTGTTGACGATACTAAATAAACCAACATTTAATATAACCTAAGCTAATCAAAACTTTCTTTGCCACGTCTTGCATGACAAACGCTGTGGCAGTTTAATACACAACATCTCTCCCCATAATGACAAATAATTTCACGATGAATTACTAAACAATGACCAAAACACCATTACTACCAATAATGTTCCTATGGTCCTATACTTCCAAAATGGAGGCGGTCATTGCTATGTGACGTCACGATGTACAAGCCCTATAGAAGGTAAATATAAGAACACAGTTATATTATCAAACTGTTTATTTTTGTGTATAGTTAGACATAAATCATCTGAGCAAATTCCTGGTCAGATAAACAACTATAATCAATTAAATGATTCTATACTAAACTATAAAGTCTGCATCGCTGTCTAGTGAAGCAGTTATGACAAAGCTACCCGATCACAATGTAATTGATGTTCCTTGTGATTCCAGGCCAGGAACTCTCCATGACTTCCGCAGTCATGAGATCGCAGATCAACTCACTCTCCTAGACGCAGAACTCTTCTACAAAATAGAGGTACCGAGGCTACTAGAGAATGTGTTTTGAGTTGTTTTTTGAATTGAAGGAATTTCCCCTTCAGTGCGTTGAGATTTACCTCTTGCTGCGCCTGTTGTAACTTGTCTTTTTTATTTGTCCTCCTTCACCACAGATTCCTGAGGTGCTGCTCTGGGCCAAGGAGCAGAATGAGGAGAAGAGTCCCAACCTCACCCAGTTCACAGAGCACTTTAACAACATGAGCTACTGGTGCGAGACATTTACTATAGCTATTTGGTCATTCAGCAGACGCTTTTATCCAAATTGACTTGCAGTGAGTTACTACTTTTTTTTAGATAGATTAGATTAAGATTCCCTTAATGAGCAGGGAGATGGGAAGGTGCCTTGCTCAGTAAGGCATCTTTGAGATATGAAATGAAAAGCGTTCTACAGGTCCCATTTCTTGGCATCAAGGATGCCTACAGGTAGACTCCAGGCATTGGGGAACCAAGAACCTTTCTGGCTGGGAATCAAACACCCGAAACACTAGACTTCCATGCCCCCACCACACTGGAGCTGACCATGACATCTGCTTCAGAACTGTTCTTTCACATAGACCAACGTTAACACTTAAGAGCGACAGGTTTTGTTTCACGTCTCTCACACACATTGTTGTACGTAACTATTATTGTCACTCTATGTTGTCAGGGTGCGCTCGTTGATCATTCAACAGGAGAAGGCCCAGGACCGCGAGAAGCTGCTTCTCAAGTTCATCAAAATAATGAAGGTATAACTTAACCATCATCATAAAAAGACACATAAACACACCATGATGCTACCTTATTATCCTTGGCTAATCATCACCACTCACGTTTCTCCTGGCTCTTCGCAGCACTTACGAAAGTTAAACAACTTCAACTCATACCTGGCGATTCTCTCAGCACTGGACTCGGCTCCTATCCGCAGACTGGAATGGCAGAAACAGACCTCAGAGGTAATTGACTAATTAACGATGGACCAATTAACTGACTTATTGAGCATCAAATGAACTGGCTCATTAAAGATGAGCTACATGATGATACACATGGTGTGTCATGCTGCGTGCCTCTCATGCTCCTCGTTTCTTCTCAGGGATTGGAGGAATATTGCACGTTGATCGACAGCTCGTCCTCGTTCAGAGCCTACAGAGCCGCCCTGGCTGAAGTGGAGCCTCCTTGCATCCCATACCTGTACGTCCACACGCCTGGCCTGACTGCTTCCTGTGTGCTGTTTGTTTGAATGAGATGTGACACCAGGGACAGGAATCGGCAGAGACCTTTCGATATATTACTAATATGTTTGAGTGCTGGTACGATATGCATTGCGATTCTGTAAATACTGCGATACGATAGCAGCGTGGGGGTTGGGGTTGGATTCTAAAGTTCTGTCTGTGTCCACCATTGTTTTTAAATGAATGTGGCTAAAAAGAACAAGCGAATTGACTATTGTAGAATACACTATAGCGCGCTCTGTAGGACGGTTCTATTATTTAGTTTTGACTAAGATAACATTTTAAATGGCTTTTGCAGAAAGCCATTTAAGTTTTGCAGAAGCAAAGAATCCCGATACTCACATGAATCGCTCTATCTGACCTCACATGATCTCTCTCTCTCTTTCGCTGTCCTTTAAAACCTTCCAGGGGACTAATTCTCCAGGACCTGACCTTTGTTCACCTGGGCAACCCTGACCTCATCGACGGCAAGGTGAACTTCTCCAAACGCTGGCAACAGTTCAACATCCTGGACAGCATGCGGCGCTTCCAGCAAGTGTGAGTACAAATTTAAAAGGTTGACATTTCGCAAAAATTATTAACTGTCAGTAATATTTAGGAATGATTTTAAACATTCAGTGGTGTCCTATACTGATGGTGAAAAACATTACATTCTGGTAAATGTATGTCTGTACAAAGTTAATACATGCAACACTGATTACAGTGTTGCACTTTTGCTGCTGATATACTAGCAGATAAGTTGTCAAATTGCTCACAACCTCCAACCCCCTACCCCCCCTCAGGCATTATGAGCTGAAGCGGAACGACGACATTGTGTGCTTCTTCAACGACTTCAGCGACCACCTGGCGGAGGAGGCTCTCTGGGAGCTCTCGCTGAAGATCAAGCCGAGGAACATCACCCGGCGCAGGACTGAGCGCGAGGAGAAGACCTAAGACTCTGCCCCCCTGCTGGGCCTCAGAGATTGACCTCCAACTGTGCTTCATGATGACACTAACTCCACTTTACTACACACACACACACACACACACAGAGAGAAAGCTAACGGGAGACTCATAATGGTGACTAAGGAACAAAAGCTTGCATCAGACTGATGAATATATGAGTTGAGCCAAGGTTTTTACAACATGGATCTGTTTCTTTGGGAGATTATATTATGGGATTACTGTGGGAGCAGTTCTGTGACTTGGAGAACGCTGCGTGCCAAGCAAGGCAGAAGACTGAATCACTCAGAGCGGACAGGGAGACCTTATGGAACTATAGCTATTCTCCTCTCCCTGTCCTCTGTGTTCTAAGACATGGGACCTGTATTGTATGCCAGATTGAGGTGAATGGTCCATAAATTCCTTTTTCTGTGCCCTTATGTATGTGCCATTTGTGGGTCATCTTTGACACACATCTTTGGCGAAACTTACAAGCTAAGTTTGGCTAACCAAGTATATTCTTCCCAGTGTTTGAGTGCGGCCTGCCATGAATTGTGACGCCAGAACGAAGACTACACTACGAAACAGGGAGGAGGGACGTTTTGGACAACAAGATCACATAAGGGACTGGAACCTATGATATATACGTTTGTTAAGAAAACATTGTGTGTAAGAATCATGTATGGTTATATGTATTATATACAGTGCTCCTTTTGTTCTTAAAAAGGATGTTTATGCTTATGAGAAGAGCTTCGCTTCTCCCAAGTGCCGTTTATATGCGCACTTACAAAAAAGCAAGTTAAAAAAACTCAAATTACTAAAGATGCTGTGATCTATGTACGTCATACCGAATCATCGTGTGCCATTTTTCAACTGTAGAGTAAAAAAAAAAAACACCAGGCAATCAAGGAAATCATCTACCGGTAAGGGGTCAAGTGTGAGAGGCAGCGCGGGACTGAAGTCCTCAGTGACTTGTGTGTTTGTCCTTCCATCATATGCTGTAGTAGATCAATTTGGATTGCCCCTTTGGGATCAAGGTCCACCAACACATCACATTGTTCTCTCAAATAAAAAACAGCTCCGTTTCTATACATGTATGTGTGTATGGTATCACCTTCTTGAGAAATACTTATGTAGAGTACCAACAGCATAATGACAGTGACCTCTACGCTACAGTGTAGCATGACATCTTTATTTTCACACAATTCTGCTAGGAAGTACAATTTAGGCATAAAACTGTCTTAAGAGATTAAACATTAGGCTTCACACTGACAAATAAGCAGCATAGGCATACATATTCAATACATATCTTATTAAATAAGCTTATATGAAAATAAAACAACGCATCAAGCCAACGTATGCACTGGTGTCTAAATATAGGCTCATTTATTTTTTTTAACCAAAAATCTATATGTACAATCAGTAAAAGGCTGTACAACAAAAATGTATATGAAACATACATCTGACCACCACCCTAGTCTCAACCTCAATTTTTAAGAAAATATTTTAAAACCACACTTCCATAGGTAAAAACGGAAGACAGTATTTTTCTTCCTTTTTTTTTTAAGTACTACGTGTGAGGTGTCAATCATAAAACATTCTAAATAACCACTTGGCGACCAATTTAAAATAAAAAGTGGGGATCCAGTCTCTGACCATGATAAAAATCTTGATGACCAACATCTAGCCTCTCAAGTCTACCTCCTAGCATTCGTGTCAGTGTGGACGGCTGCTCGGCTCCAGCAGCACCCTCTTTCCCGTGAGGTCGGCCTGCTCCGAGATGGCGCGTTTGAGGCCCCGCGCATGGCTGTTGGGTGACCCCCGTTGCCACTTGCAGAGGTCTCCGTTGAGTATGTCTTGAATGTGTTGCACGATCAGGTTGATGGCCACTAACGGGGGGGAAGGAACAAAAAACCATGCAGAATGTATGTTACACTTGAAGGAATACTGACATTCCCTGACCAAAAACAGGAACACAACGTACCCATATTGTCAACTCCTCTTGGAATGATGACATCCGCGTACTTCTTAGTCTGAAGATAACAAATGCAAACATACAAAATGTTAGGTGTTAGGTGAAGTGGGTTTTAGTGAGGCCAAAACAAGAGCTTCTAGGTGAGTAAAGTTACATACAGGCAAACAGAACTCCTCGAAAGCCGGTTTGACAAACGTTGTGTACTGGGAAAGAATCTGCTCCAGGTCTCTGCCTCTAGTCATATCACGTAGAACTACAGACAGAACAAAAACAGCAATCAACACATAAGCATTGAGGGGAACAAAATAAGAAACCATCTCTTTACTATTGGTCATTTTGCAGAATCTTTTCATCCAAAGTGACTTTTTTTGGATACACATCATTAATGAGAGGGTAGGGCATATTTCCCAGGATAGCTGCAGACTTGGGGGTTTGAACCAGGAACCTATTAGCTGGGAGTCAAACACCCTAAACACTAGGCGACTACCCTGCCCCCTTTTTTTAATATCAATACCTCTGCGAGACAGCCTAACATCGGAGTCCGTGTCCACAAAGAGCTTCATGTGGAACATGTCACGCACTTCCTGTGTGTAGAAGACCAGGATTCCCTCGAACAGCACCACATCTGCTGGGTACACCGTTATCTTGTTCTCCAGTCTGAGAGTAACATGTCGTTTTCAATGTAAATGGTTCACTACAACCCTAGCGCTTACTGTGCATTATTGTTTAATATGATTGGAATTCATCATTTATTGGGTCTAACCTGGAATGAGTCACAAAGTCATATGTTGGCACTTCAACCACCCTGCCCTCTACGATATCCTTTAGTGTTTTGTACATCAGCTCGTTGTCAAATGCATCTTTAGCAAAAACAAAAACAATATTAAATGTTAAATACAATGGCACGTGAAGAAAATGAATAATACACAATACATGTACATTTACCCAAATTGACTTTAGTGAAGTGATTAGAACATTTACCATGGTGTTTTAATTTTGTTTGAATAATGGCAGTAACGTTTTGAGAAGCATTGTTCACCAGGTTAAACATTTTCTTCTTTCCTGTGCTTAATAACAGTTAACACAATATCAGAAATTCTAGTTTCCAACAAGATGAAGGATCAGGGTGTAAAGTACTAATTAGCTTACATTTTTTTTAAGCTACTGATCAATGAAACAATGACGCGTTGGCTGAATTATTATTATTTAAAAAGTCACCTACCTGGATGGTCAAAATTGTATTGACCCTTCACTGCTTTTGCCTTTTGATCTGGGGTCAGGACCCCATAAAAGCTGTCCTGGCTGACGATAGCCACCTTTCTCTGGCGGTGGTCGACCTTGTTCTGACCAAGGAGTTCCATGATCTTGCCGCATACTGTGGACTATTTAAAAAATGAAAAAAAATGCATTATTGTTATTCTGCTTATATTGTTTTTTATTAGGCGTCAAGTGCCAAAGGTGCTGGACACCTATTGTTATTGCCAGTTTTATTATTATTATTAGGGGCCCAAGCACAAAGTACGAGGCAACCTATTGTAGTGTTTTTATTATTTATTATTTATTCCACCAGAAACATCTACATCGCTGTCGCTTTTTATGAAACTTTCCACAGCTGTAGATGCTAAAGATGGTAAAGATTAACAGAGAAAAAGAATTACACTGATTGGGCCAAAGGTGGCGCTATAGCAATCGTCTGCAAACATATCTCTTGACCCCTTTGACTTACAGTCATGAAACTTTGCCCACATATGCATCCTCATGGTGAACAAATCTGCCTCAAGAACCTATGACTGGGGCATGACGTCTGGATAGATTTTCCGCCATTTTGAATTTTGTGGAAAACCCTAAGGATCCGAGGTTTCTTTACTTAGAAATCCTTTCGTACATACAAAAAAAAGCTAAAACTGCCTTTCACATCTTCTCCCAACCCAAATGCCCAATTTAAACCAGTCCAATGCTAAAACATTCCCAATCTCCCAAAGAATAAACGATATGAAACGCCACTTTGACAAGAAATAGGCATATCTCCTAAATAGGAAATCCTATTCACACCAAATTCGGGTACCATGTCTAGAATCCACCCCAGTGTGGACAGCCAGAATATTAGCCACATTGTCCTCATGGGGGGGCTATATTATAAATAACTATAACTATTCACTAAAATGGCTACAATTCCTAGCCCGAATGTCCGATTTAAGCGGAACCAACTTTGGGACAGTTGAGGGTCAAGGCTCTAATTGGTCAAATGAGATGGTGGCGATTGTCCTAAAAATATTGCCGCCAGAGGCCAAAATGTGTCCAATGAGCTTCAAAGACCCAAAAGGAGATTAATTTTAGACAATCATCATCAAACTTCATGTACCATAAGGCAGATGGGTAAGGATGAATCAGTCCAACATTTTTCCAAATCGGGCCATAGGGGGCGCTACAGTCATCAGATGAACAGTGCACCTTTAATGCAGCCATATCTTACAGACTGTGTCATCTGAAGGCATGCATTTTATGTCATATGTTGCATCTTCTCATAGCCTGAAAATATCCCAGAGGCCAATTGTTTTTATGTATTACAATTACTGCAATGGGGACTTGTCTCAATAAAGTAAATGTAACATCTTCTGTTTGACCACTTGTTTATTTTACAGCAAATTAGCTTTATTGGGTTCTCTGGAGCCTAATTAATCAACGCTATCAAAAGAGTTCTGAAATTCTAAACGATCTGGCCGCTACAGCCAGAAATACACTTCAGAACACCACTGCATTTGATGGAAGTAGCCATAGCTTCCAAATGCTCCTCCCAATTTAAACGAAACCTACATTTTTTGTTTTTTGCACTTCATTTGACATGTTAAAGATGTAATTGACTCAATTTTACCCTACATTGACCCCATTTCTTTTGTTAAAACCAGACAATGTGCGCCGGAGAAAATGAAAAAAAAAAACACTGGAGAAAACGCCAACTTCTCAAACATGTCCTGCTTTCCCCCTGGACTTTCTTACTGCCTAATAGCTTATTGGTATGAGCATACGGAGTTTACTCCAGAGGTTGTTGGTTCGATACCCCTTTATTCCTCCCCCAATACCTATAATTATTTCCTCACCCCAACGTCCTTTGAGATTCAGGATGTGATAACTTTATTTAAAGAAAGGTATAATTCCGCCACATTCTTTAGTTTGTCATGTTCCAAAAACCGCTAAGTGTGAAAATCTCTACTTCTTAGACAAGACCGACAACACCGCCTTACCCACTTCTAAAAATGTACTGACGATCTGCAGCGTATGTCCGCTAATATCTCAGTGGATAGAGCACTCGCCTGCAAAGCAGAAGGTCCATGGGTCTGATCCCACCAGATACTTATTATGGTCTGAGGAAACACTTGTCTTTGGTCTACAACTTCCGGCAAAGTAGGAAGTTTGCCACTCTTTGAAAAAAAAAATGGTCTACTACCGCAACAGTATAGGCGGTGGGCTTCAAACTGAGCTAGCTTGGGGGCATTGACGCTATGCTACATTGAAGCCAATTCCAGCTGTCTGGTCTGATCAATTTCATGAAACAAAATCACCGTCCAAAGGTTGACTACTTCCAGCATTATGGGCGCTTTGACTTAATACGGGGCACCGCCTTACACTGTAAGTTGTTAGAAGGATCGAATTTCGACCCCCAGCTTGAGTCAACGCAAGCCCCCAGCAGTTGTCTCATTGAATAAATCGTTTTCCAAATTCAGGCCGGGCTGCGTGCTTGACGCCAGTTAAGCATTTGCATTTGTATTTCTTTATTTACAAAACAAGCCGATGAAAAGCATTGTTATTAAATATTATGTTAAATTGTAAGTGAACCCCCTGTTTCAGCTTGAATTCGAAAGTTATAAGTATTATTATTTTTAATGCGTTTTGGACTGTACGTTCTAGGAAGGAGGGGGCATGTTATTACCATGGTTACAACCCACGGCACCTTTGTGATACTTTTTTAGTAGCCTACCGTCGTTGTGTATGAGCGTTTTAAAGAGCGATGTTGTATATGAAATGAGCCACGCACCGTGGCGTTACACTAAAAGTGCCGAGAAGCATAACCATCACTCGGACACCGCCACCAACAACCGCTGCTCAGGTGAAGCTCCAGATATCCACATCCATCACCGCCGGTGTCCCAGGGTCGTGACGTCGAAGAGTAACGTTATACTAAAAGGACGTCACGAAAATAACGCTACCTGTGTTCCGATTAGAGTGGAACGTTTACAAACTGGTTGACGGACTGGCAAAAACATAGGATTATACGCCTGTTTTATCCAAATGACGGTGTTATTTCAGCAACAGTGATACAATACTGTGGAAAATCATACAAGACATTCAATAAAACAGAAAATCGGGTTCACTGCCCTTTAACAAGTCTAGAGTTGGAAACTATGCCTGTTAGCAATACATTTCTCGCGTTGGCTGAATAGTAATGTACTTATATTAATATAAAACGTTGATGGAATATAACTACTAGCAAATTATTGTGCATTTTTGTGCAAGAAATGTGGCATTTATAAAACGAGGGGCGTGTTGTATCGCTTGACAGCAGCAACACCACTGGTAAATGCTAAGCTAAGCTAGCAGTAGGTATGACCTACGCTTGCTGTAGTCCTACTCCAACAACGGCTCTTTGAATTTAACGTTCACCTTTCCGCTGGCTGTTCCCCCGCTTACTCCAATCAGAAACGGACTGTGTCGTGGCCTTTCCACTTCAAACGGTGATCCCAGAATCTCCATCGCCAGATACGGTAACAATATATTGGCAAGGCAGCCAAACAAGTCAGCTGGTGGGTTTCAAAACACTGAACTATGCTCGCGATACTTGGAGCGTCTATCCTCCTCACACTCTTGGCTGTGACTGCTTCTGACTTTTTGGTTGAAAACGACAAATTTGATTGAATAAATAACATACTCTGTCCCTTTCCTATACCCGACCTTCAATGAGCCTGGTCGTCGCATCAATCTCCTGGCAGGACTTTGCTTTCGATTCCCATGTATCTAAACTGAAACCGGAATCATACAGGGTGTTTTCTTTTCAGGGTCACCACACTCTATTAGAACAATCTGCAGAGTCGTGAATGTGTTTAGGTTAAACGAAGGCAGAACGAAGCAGAATAATAGAAATGCATATTATAAGTAATAATTATTTTTAAATGTAACATAAACATATACAGCTGCAGGGGATACTCACATCTGGAAATACAGTTTAAACAATGGTATTTTATTATAAATTGTTTCAACGTTTATCTCAATCCACAATAGCAAACATTATTTCTGTGAGTCTTCTGTGTCATTTTTGTCTTCGTTTTGATCATGCTGTGAAATGTCTTGACTCGTCTCATCTACCAGTATCTCTAAAGCAGACTCTCCTTCTATTCGTTTAACAATCTCTCCTTTTGCTGCAAGTATTTCCTCAATGTTTCTGAAAGTATTGAGAGAGAAAAAAAGATTAGATAGGTCTACAGATCCTTCTCATCCAGGCTGTGCTGTTGATTTTTTTAATGTGATAATGTATTTTTATTATGCATTATTACTTTGCACTTGAGTCTAATCTATTTCACTTCGATTATGTTAGAAAAAATATGTTATTGTACATGGCCTCCAATTAGATATTTAAATAGGTTAAGAAAATATGAAGACCTATTTAATGATTATATTAGCTTTGGCCACGATAGTGTAATAGCTAGGTTGTTCAAACATAAGTGTTCCCAGCCGAAAGATTCTGGGTTCATCCCCATTGTCTGCATATCCTGGAAGCATCTTTGAGCAAGAAGCCTAACCATACCACCTCCCTTAATGACCCATATATGTATTCATTGCAATGGTTTGGATTAACGTGTCTACATGATATCAATAGTATGCTAAGGTCAGTGAAGCAAAAATGGATCCACTACAAATGCAACTTATCCATTATAAATGCACATTGACAATTGTCGTAGCAAATTATGTGCTCACAACAACTTGAGTGCCTAAACCAAACCAACTAGTTAAAGCGAGTTAGCTTTGGAATAGGGCCTGAGGTCATTTTCCCATCACACAATACAGTCAATACATTGCGTGTTAGTTTATTTAATGTGATCTAGTTTAGCTATAGAATGCATTTAAAATTACAATCTTGCCTATTTTCTACGAACCTTTTTCCTTCGAGATCAGAGAACCAGCCCAGATTATCAGCGATAATGTGGTGATGCTCACACCCTGGACACGTCACTATAACAACTCCTTTGTGGTAGGATAATTTTGATATCCGTTTCGTGGATCTTGCGGAACAAACCTGCAATTATTCAAAATTGATATACCAAACCAACATAGTTGAATGTGTTATTAAACAGAGGTAACCGACAGAGTATCCAGGTAACATTACAGTAACGAAGACATGTTACCTTGCATGTGTAAATTAGATGATAATGCGTTGACTCAACCTTTCCGACAATGTCGCTTTTAATAAATGACGTTGTCGAAAAAGCAAATTTTCCCTGAACATGGTCATCTCTGTTAGAAGTTACAATTGAATGAGCTGGACTGATATGGATTGCACACTTCCTTAATCTGACCGGTGTAATCCGTGTAATTCCAAAATTAAATAGAGCCCCTGTTAAATGACAATGCCTTAATATCTGGCCTGTAAAAGCCATAGTTAACAAGTTCACAGCATCGTTCTCGTTGTCGCAATTCTATGACGTCATAGCAATTATTCTGTTTTGCTTCCGAGAGCCAATGGGTTGGTAGGTACCGCCCCTACCTAGTTTGTTACGGTTTGTAACGCTGCAGATGTACGATACATGGTTGGTCAATGTGGTTATAGGCGAAGAACAGTATCCTAACAGACGAGAGGAACAGGATGCAGATAGTCATGCTGAACAACCTATTCTTCATTTCTGTGAACGGCCCAGAGGTTGCGTTCTTTCCTGCTGAAAAGCATGCAGAGATGTGGATCAATCATCTGCCGATGATGCTGCAACGGGGAGGAAGCAGAAAAAGACAGGTCCGTCACCAAAGCAGACTGTTCTGCTAAGCATCGGTATGTGATAGCATGAATATTTTATAATAGGCTACAGTTATTGTGGTTGATAAGCAGCCAGTCGTCAGCATGTTTATTTATTAGGGTGTCGAGGACAAAGTCCAAGACAACCTCTTGTTATTGCTGATATTATTATTCCTACGCGTTTGACTTACACAGCCTAAACCGCTTGATAAGTTTTGATAAAACTTGGTACAGCTGTAGAGGAGGAGAACAGAAGATCTGTGTGAAAAAATTGAAAAAATCAAAGCCCCAAATGCTTAAGTAAGATTTAAGTTGATTGACAAAACAACATGGCCGCCAGACTTTTTTTCCCACGTTTTATGAAAACTTGCTACAGCTGTAGAGGAGGACTACAGAATATCTGTGTGAAAGAATTGCACTGATTGGCCCAAAGGTGGCGCTATAGCAATCGTCTGAAAATGCAAACTTTGAACCAGCATATCTCCTGACCCCTTTGACCTAAAGTCATGAGACTTTGCTCATATATGCATCTTCACATGCTGAACAAATGTGCCTCAAGAACCTATGACTTCCGCCATGATGGATTTTTCGCCATTTTGAATTTTGTGAAAAACATTCAAATCAGTAGGGGTCCTACGTTTTTTGAGATACACAGAAATCCTTTGGCACACGTGATCTTTGGACCAATATCTTTAATATGTCTTCGGTAAAAGTCTGCCCAATAAAGCATAAGGCCCCCAGGAGCCATTAACTTTGAAAGAAGGTGTGGCTTAACCACGCCGAACACTAAAATGCTTATATCGACATAGAGATGGTGTCCTATGATCTTGTGTCCAATACAAATGTTGTTGGGCATGGAATTCCGAACTAGAGTACATTTTCAGATTTTAATTTTGGTAAAACAAAATGGCTTCCAGAAGCACAAAACCGTCAGAATGGCCTTAAAATGCGTTTTCACAAATCTACATGGACTCTAATCATCAAGACTATAATAGAAAAGTTGTTCAGCATGACATTCCGAACAAGATAGATTTCTCACTTTTCCAATTATGCCCAAAAACATGGCTGCCAGAGGCTCAAACCGGTTAGAATGGCGCGATTCCAATCCCATTGAACCACTCTAACTATCATTATCTTCATACTGTATGACAATATATAAAACTTTTCTCACACTTTTCTCAACAGTGTTTGATCAAAGTAAACCTAAGGTGTCTTTATCTTCATACTGTATGACAATATATAATAGTTTTCTCTCACTTTTCTAAACAGTGTTTGATCAAAGTAAACCTAAGGTGTCTTTATCTTCATACTGTATGACAATATATAATACTTTTGTCTCACTTCTCTAAACAGTGTTTAATCAAAGTAAACCTAAAGTGTGTGTGTGTGTGTGTGTGTGTGTGTGTGTGTGTGTGTGTGTGTGTGTGTGTGTGTGTGTGTGTGTGTGTGTGTGTGTGTGTGTGTGTGTGTCTGAAGCTATCATTTCTTTAAAAACTGTTTCAAATTGAATCATAACTGGCATAGCTAGTGTTTGTGTGTGTCTGTGTGTGTGTGTGTGTGTGTGTGTGTGTGTGTGTGTGTGTGTCTGAAGCTGTCATTACATTAAAAACAGTTTAAAATACAATCATAACTGGCATAGCTTGTGTGTGTGTGTGTGTGTGTCTGAAGCTGTCATTACATTAAAAACAACCCATTTACTATCATTATCTTCATACTGTATGACAATATATAACACTTTTCTCTCACTTTTCTAAACAGTGTTTGATCTAAGTAAAGCTTCTTCCTTAATTTAAACCAAAAACAATACAGTACAATGTAAAGTCCATAAGCACTGACCTAACTCTTTGCAATGTTGATGCAATGCACTTGCCACTTTCGCGTGTGTGTGCGTGTGTCTACATGCTATGCCAGTTATGACTCTATTTTAAAGCGTTAAACGAGCGTAACTGCTGAACCCGGACTTTGATACACTTTCATAAAACATCGAAGGCCAATCACCGCAATTAAGCTGAGGCTATTCCAACCTCATCAACTGTATAACATCTGTAAAAGTCTCACTGGTCTTCCTCGTCTGCCTAAACCTCGACACCCGTTAATCGCTGCTTGTTTATTTTGCTATTCTCGTCGTCGATATTAGGCGATATTTATCAAGACAGCGCAGAGCATTGTCGCTGCCATCAATGCTTTCACCAGACCAGTACCAATTTTTATTTCATCTTGTGTTCCAGATTTTCTTTTCAGCCTTGCAGCCTACTGGTGAAAGCTGTGTGTGAGCAACCCTGGACTAAGATGGATCCATGTTAAGGATGTGTCGGGAAAGATGGCTGATGTTCAAATTTGTTCAATGTTTTGACATTACAATTTTATTTAAGAAAATGTCTTCCCCCCCCCCCCCCCCCTCTGTCTTTTTCCATCAAATCGTACCCTGGTTTTACAGTTATGAATTACACAGTTTATCCGTTTGTAGTTATGATTATAAACTTAACCAACAATATAACATGTAAAATATTTTATGACGAGCAACTAACATCTCGAAGCTACAATTTCCCCTCTTAGAAAATATGTTGTGTGTATGGCTATAACTCATGAATTAAATAATATATATTAGGAAATAAATTCTATATATATTCACTATATGTAGTGGATTTAGGTTAATCATTCGTAATTACAAGGCGACGGCAAGAATCTGCAAAGAGCGGAGTGTTTCAATGATGAAAGCTATTGTTCATGTAATCCAATACAATAAATTTGTTATGAAGAACAGAGTGAGGGGAAACAAACACACGACACAGAGAGGCGGAGACGGCAAAGAGGTTCAAGGGAGTTTATTGAGGGCGAGTACAGACAAGCCGGGGGCTAGGCAAACCATGGTCAGACAGGCAAGGGCTCGGCAACAGGCAGGCAGTCAGGCAAGCAGGGGTTCGGCAATAGGCAGGCAGTCAGGCAGGCAGGGGTTCGGCAATGCCAGGAAATCCAGCAGAAAGCTGAGCACAGGGAGAGAACGGGTTACAGGCAGGTACCGGGAAAAGGGCAAGCATGCAAGAGCTGGGAGCGTGGATTCTAACACGAGTAGAGTAAACAACGAACTAGCGCCGGCTGCCAGGAAAACCACGGCTGAAATAGGGAGCTTAGATTGGAGATTGCCGGCAGGTGTGTAAACAGGGAGCACGTGGAGAAGTGGCAGCCGGCACCCGCTAGGTGGCCGAAGTGGACGGCAAGACAGTACCTCCCCCCTCTACGGACGCCTGGTGGTTTCGCCTGTGTTTCGAATGAAGCCACACCTTTTGCCCGGGTGAGTACTGCGGAGCCAGCCCACAGCACTTGTTGACTTGCAGCTCGGAGCGGGAGGATGCACGGAGCAGGACGACGGACGAAGTCCAGGGAGAGAGAGAGGGATCGGGTTGGATGAGAATGGGCACCGCTTCTTGAGGCTCCGGAAGGCGGTTTCAGCCTCCAGCGTCCACGCAAAGAACCTCATGGTGGAGGTCAGGGCCGTGAGGGGTGCCGCGACCTGGCTGTAGCCGCGAATGAAGCGGCGGTAAAAGTTGGCGAAGCCCAGGAACTCCTGGAGCTTCTTACGGGTGGAGGGAGTAGGCCACTCGGCCACCGCAGAGACCTTAGAAGGGTCCATCCTCACCTCCCCCTGGCCAAGGATGTACCCCAGGAAGGAGATGGATGGGACATGGAACTCGCACTTCTCCGCCTTAACGTACAGCCTGTTCTCGAGCAGACGCTGGAGAACCTGCCGTACATGTAGGCGCCCGCTAGGTGGCGGAAGTGGACGGCGTGACAAAATTGAGCTGTTATGATTATAGCTGATGTCAATGTTATCTAGTAGTACTTTTTTTCATTCTGATCTAGCAGTCAAGAGTAAATTACGTTTTATGAATGATCATTAATCAGTAATCCTAATCTGTCAGATATGTTGAGTACCATCTCTGCTGGTTACCAGCTGGCTTTACATTAGGCTATTAAAAAGCAAACCATTTAGGATAGTTATGGCTAGGGTTAGCTCAATTAGTATGTTGATACAATTCTTAAGAAAATGACAACAGAAAGAAAATAAAACACATATATAAATACGCATCTTGAAATCTTGAAAATGAAACACATATATGCTCCAGAGTTTATGTGTAATAGCATAACCAGTGAGCTCGAGGCCTCCCTGGAGATTCACCTGCGGAACACTTGTGCATTCAGCCCATGATAGTACTGTATTTTGGCCTGGCTCGAGTCTGTTTGACTCGACGTGGCCAAAAGTGCTAATTAAAAAACCCCATTGGTCCAAGGTGGATTGTTGCATACCATTTTTCCAGAGATCTAGCCGTTGCAGTTGTCATTTGTCACTCAACCCTGCAAATATGCGGGAGCACGTCATTTGAGGTATGCTTCTCAATTTCAATTCTTGGTGGCATGCCCACATCACAAGAAAAGTTTTTAATTACTTTAAACAATAAAAGACACCAGTGTGGTTGGTTGTGAAATATTGGTGTTGTGTAAATACAATTTTATATAATGCAATATATTAATTATAAATTAAGGCACACCTGTGGTGGTTGGTAAATATCGGTGTTCAGGGTAAGCTGATTATGTAATAGTCTACCCCAAAAACATCATTTGCGCAAAAATTCCTGCAGAATTCTGGATGATTTTGATGATTTTGTGGATATCCATCCTCTCCGATGTTGAAATAACCTTAACCCTTCTTTGAACCCTAAAACCAAAGCTACGCAAATCACATTTATGACCTTTTAAAAATAAAAATGTGCTTAATGAAAAAGTGGTAACCCCAGTGAATGTCAAAGAATAATTCGCACCTTGTACATTATAGTATGGCGTGGTAGCATAACAACAATATGTACCTTTATTTTGAAAATACGTGTTGCAAATGCTTCCGCAAATGTTGTCTGCATCTGCGTAATGCTGTTGGAGTGAGTTTCATGATTTTTATTTTTCGCATGGGGAAGGAAATGAAAGTGTCAGTGAACGGTGTGTTACAATTGAGAAATGTATCAATTGTATACGAAAAAGGTAAAAGACATCAAAGGGTTCAATAAATTAGGTACGTATTCCTATTCCTACGAGGGGAAACCGGAGACAATGTTTATTTTATCAGAGGCATAAAAGAGTTTCATGCACAGAAGAGCTGTTGTTGGAATCCAGCAAGGTACCGTTCTCATAACATCCACTGGCTCATTGGTTAGTGGGCACCACACTAAAGCTATCCCAGCTATAGCCAGTAACTGCTATTTTGATTTATCTATGGTAGGTGTATATACAATCGATTGATGTTGGCAATTGGGTGAAGAGACATTCCCAGGCCATGCCATTGGTGGATTGTAATTTTATTGATGAAAACATTATTTGGGGCGATGTATTGCAGGGTCTATTGTTTGATTGGCCTTGATGATGGGCAGGTATAGTGCTTTATTCTTTAAAACGCCCTGTTATGTACTGCAGCTTTGTAATAAGATAACAAAGACGTTTAAAATAACGCATTTCAATTTGCATTGTGTCGACAGTGGTGGAACTGGTTTTTTTTTTAGGAAAAAACCAGTTTGGTCCAGTGAGAACTGAAACTGCAAATGTCTTCCTTTTTTATTCAATGCCAAGTGTGTCACTGAGTGTGACATTGTATTTAGTTTTTGTCATCTTGGGTTAGCCCCCAATTCATTTCCAATGTCAATATTCAATCAAACAAAGGAAAAGTCGCATAACCTTTTTAATATTACACATCCTTTTGACATTAAATTACATTTTATGCATTGTTTGTTTATATTTTTATATAATTTTAAGTGTCCCTGAGTACTTAGAAAAGTGCAATATATATAAATTATATTCTTATTATTACTACATTATTGTTGAGCAGTGATATGTTTTATATAATGATTTATATAACCGATTTTTTCCATCTATGTATGCTGAAATATTTCAATGATGCCTTTTCTAGACTGCATTTATCTTTATTGAGTATTAATATCTCATATTGGATTTTATGTAATGTATGATATATCAAATTGAATGCCTGTATGTATTGTCTGTTATTTCCAAATCATGACCACATTTCTCAGTGTTCTATATCAAACGATGGTAGCAGGTGATTGTATGGTTGACTAGCTTGACATAAAAATACAACTAAGTTAAGTCAAATGTTCAATGTTCCCCATGTTGCAGTTTTACAGTCCAAGCTTAACAGCCTGTGCGCTTTTGAAGAGTTGGTGATTAACTCGTTGATTCAATTATAAAAAAAAAATGATATTGAATTGAAAGAGCCTGAGGACACAATATAGAATAAGATGGTTATTGTTGCAACTGCATGTCATATTAGGGCTACCTGGACTAGGGGTCTGCCTTGACAAAAGCATCTCTGTTTAGAGAGTGGGTGGTACAGGAGATTCTACAGGAGAAGGGCTACAACCAGAGTGCTTTGAACAGCGCTGGCAGATCCAGTAATTGCTGCTGTTCTTTTTCTTCATATTGGAGACCCTCTGCAAACTGTCCTCCCCTTCTCTTGTGCATTGAAAACTTGGAAGATTGATTAAATCACTGAAGTGATCTCAACATTTTGTCATACATTGAGGCAGGGCATGCTAACATGCTTAGCTCGCTTTATTGTGATGGAGGGTAACTGTGTTCCTCACAATGAGCCATTAGAAACATCTATGGTGTTGAATATAGGGTTTGTACATCAGAATGCATCAGAGGTTTTTTGGGTGATACTCTGCCATATTGAGAGGACTAAAGAAAGTTGAGTGTTGTTCAATACAAAATCAACATTAATATACTGTAATCTAGGCTAATGAAAATGTTTTTTGCCACGTCTCACAATAGAAACCCTGTGGCAGTTTCAAACACAACAATGTCTTCCATTAATCACAAAAAATTCCCATGAATAACTACTAAACAATCACCAAAAAACCTTACAATAACAAACATTCCAATGCCCCTATGCTTCTAAATGGAGGTGGTCATAGCAATGTGGCGTTGCCAAGTACAAGCCCTATTGGCTGAAATTGCTCCATCATTGACTGCACTCTGTGTTCATTAATTATTAATTAAAAACCCTCCCAAACACCAATTTCTTGCAATTCATGCCTGTATGTATGTAACATTATTTCCATATTCTTTAATACAATTCTAAATATATATCTAAATTGGTAGCCGTTTCCCGGTGTGAAGTGTTTGTAATGCAACTGGCAAAGTTGCAAGATTAAAACCTGCACTATTTGTTGTTATTCTGGCCCAAATACGAGGAAGTCTCTGAAAGAATTTACGCTGTCCACAATGTGGTCTGTTACAGTCTTAGCGTAAGTATCTCATACCACAGTAGCTGAAGTGACAAGCAAGTCGGTAAGGGGTTTTGACTGATGCCTTTAAACCTTATGCAGAAGATGATAAAACATGTTAAAGGCCAGACTAATGCCCCTCAATTACTTGTGCATAAAGGAGTATTTGGTTTGATTCTGTCAAATCATAGGACCGGCTAGAAAGGGATACCCATTTTCTGCTCTGAGAGACTCATGGTACTGGTGCCTCTAGCTCTGCATTCTTTCACTGACAGCTTTGGCACACACAGAATGCCAACAGTTGATCCTATAGCAAGCCAAACCAAGGAAGGTAATATAACCTGGAAAAGCAGAACACATGTTCAACATTTATTTTTTAGCAAAATTATGAATGGACATATTCAAAATACATATTTTATTTCACCTATTTAACTTTAAGTTTAAGTCCACGTTGTTTTGCTCCATTGAACAATGAATTGGCTTTCAATGTGTCCTCATCATGGATAGTTTGTGATCAAATACTACTTTATGTTTATTGGCTTGATGGCTTGAAAAAACCGGATTTTCCATTTTAGGTAATTAATACTAATGCCTTTTTGTGCAACAGTTCAACATAAACTCATGAAAGTTAACTTGGAACATGAATATATGTTTTTCCTTATCCTTCATCACAAACTAATTCCTGGTTCTGTTTTCCTATTCCTTTTGAAGATAAAACATCATGATTCCCATCACAGAGCTGCGGTACTTTGCTGACACCCAACCTGCATACCGCATCCTGAAGCCATGGTGGGACGTGTTCACCGACTACATCTCCATCGTCATGTTGATGATCGCCGTCTTTGGCGGCACGCTACAGGTCACACAGGACAAGATGATTTGTCTCCCTTGCAAGTGGATTGTGAACAGGACTTGCGAGACCATCCCCCTTCCCAACCTCACCGTCCCCTACGCCCCCGAACCTAAAGGCATCAAGTATGATCTCGACCGACACCAGTACAACTACGTCGACGCGGTCTGCTATGAGAACAAGCTCCATTGGTTTGCCAAGTACTTCCCCTATCTGGTGCTACTGCACACCCTCATCTTTTTGGCCTGCAGCAATTTCTGGTTCAAGTTCCCCCGGACGAGCTCTAAACTGGAGCACTTTGTCTCTATCCTCCTCAAGTGCTTTGACTCTCCGTGGACTACGAGGGCTCTGTCAGAGACCGTAGTGGAGGAGAGCGACCCCAAGCCCCCGGGGAAAATGAACGGCTCCATGGACAAAAAAGCATCTTCTGTGAGCGAGGATGTGGAGGCGAGCATTCCCATGCTGCAAAGGACTAAGAGAATCGAACAAGGAATAGTTGATCGCTCCGAGACGGGGGTTCTAGATAAGAAGGAAGGGGAGCAGGCCAAGGCCCTCTTTGAAAAGGTAAAGAAGTTTAGGATCCACGTGGAGGAAGGTGACATAGTCTACCGTCTCTATATACGTCAGACCATCATCAAAGTCATTAAGTTTGCATTAATAATTTGTTACACGGCCTACTACGTGCGTTGTATCCAGTTCAGTGTCGTGTGCACGGTGGACATTGAAAGGCTGACAGGCTACAGAATGTACCACTGCGCGCACCCCTTGGCCACACTTTTCAAGATCCTAGCCTGTTTCTACATCAGTTTGGTGGGGGTCTACGGTCTCATTTGCATGTACACACTCTTCTGGATGCTAAGCCGCTCCCTAAAACACTACTCCTTTGAGTCAATCCGCGAGGAGAGCAGTTACAGCGACATCCCCGACGTGAAGAACGACTTTGCCTTCATGCTGCACATGATAGATCAGTACGACCCGCTGTACTCCAAGCGTTTCGCCGTCTTCCTCTCCGAGGTGAGCGAGAACAAGCTGAGGCAGATGAACCTGAACAACGAGTGGACGCTAGAAAAGCTGAGACAGCGCATCACCAAGAACTCCCAGGAGAAGCTGGAGCTGCATCTGTTCATGCTCAGCGGCATCCCGGACACGGTGTTCGACCTGCTGGAGGTAGAGGTGCTCAAGCTGGAGCTCATCCCCGACATCACCATTCCACCTATCATCGCCCAGCTGGCCAACCTGAGGGAGATGTGGCTGTACCATACCCCCGCCAAAATAGAGGCCCCTGCTCTGGCCTTCCTGCGGGAAAACCTCAAGTCTCTCCACATCAAGTTCACTGACATCAAGGAGATCCCGCTTTGGATTTACAGCCTGAAGAACCTCAGCGAGCTGCACCTCACCGGCAACCTGAGCGCAGACAATAACCGTTTCATCGTCATCGACGGCCTCCGGGAGCTCAAGCGGCTCAAGGTGTTGCGGCTGAAGAGCAACCTGACAAAGCTACCTCAGGTGGTGACGGACGTGGGCGTCCACCTCCAGAAGCTTTCTGTCAACAACGAGGGCACCAAGCTGATGGTGCTCAACAGCCTGAAGAAGATGGTGAACCTCACGGAGCTGGAGCTGGTGCGCTGTGACCTGGAGCGCATCCCACACTCCATCTTCAGCCTTCACAACCTGCAGGAGATCGACCTGAAGGACAACAACCTGAAGACCATCGAGGAGATCATCAGCTTCCAGCACCTGCACCGACTGGTGTGCCTGAAGCTGTGGTACAACCAGATCTCCTACATCCCCATGCAGATTGGCACCCTGACAAACCTGGAGAGGCTGTATCTGAACAGGAACAAGATCGAGAAGATCCCCAGCCAGCTGTTCTTCTGCCGCAAGCTGCGCTTCTTGGACCTGAGTCACAACAACCTCACCAGCATCCACGCCGACGTGGACCGCCTGCAGAACCTGCAATACTTTGCTGTGACGGCAAACCGGGTAGGTGTGGGATGTTTCTGAATTCGACAGACAGTCCCAATCTTTAACTGTTAACATTTTCAGTGCAGTGTTTTACACTTAACCAGCAAGGCAAAATGCATGGCAAGTAATTCAACATTAAATGAATGGGATAATAAAGGACAAGATATTAAAACAAATGAGTAAAATAAAATACAATTATTATGTCAACAATAAACATTTTATTAGTAGTAATCATCAGAATCATCACAAAAGTACATTTTGTGTTTTAATTCAAGTCAATTTTATTTGTATACCCCTAATCACAGTTATGGACCAATAAGTGTTGACTACTTCAGGGTCTATGCCAGGCTTTTTGAGTACTGTATTTTTCGAAAATAAAGCTGCATTTTCTATAAGCCACAGGAGCAGTAAAATGGGGTTGTATGTTTCAAAATACCACAAATAAGCCGCTCCGCAGTATAAGCCACATCTTATGAGCAGCTGCTCTGTTACTGATTCCTTTAGCCTTTCCGATGACTTGTAAGTTGAAGGCATTTGTGTAGGAGCGCCATTGAGGAGAGGCACGGTGAGATCGCTAAAGAAACTTTGTCAGTACCATTGATTTTGAAGAATCCATAATGTTGCTGAAGTACCAGTACCAAATGCAAGCAAAAACCCAAGAGCTCCCAAGGCAAGAGACAACCTGTTGTCCAATTGGACTTTGTGGAGATCGTAACTATTGGATATCTTTTAGTTGATGTTATTAACTTTGTTTTATCGACTGCAAATCGCTGAAAATGGCGCAGATTCTTTTGAATTCTTTGTGTTTGCAAAATCTACTTATAAGCCGCAGCGGCAGTTTTGGTTTGTAAAATCGGGACTCAAGCCGCTGCTTTATTTTCGAAGAATACGGTAAAGGGTTTATCACAGCAGTCTTACAAGTAGAGGGAACTGTTCCAGAAGACTGACATGTTCATGATGTTGAGCATAGCAAGTAAATTCACCATTGGGAATAATTCTTTAAGAACCTTTTGTAGCGAGAGGATCCAGCATACAGGTAGTTTGGTCAGGGCTGGACTGGGACAAAAAACCGGCCCTGGCATTTTGCCGTAGACCTGCCCACCCCAATCTTTCCCCAAGGTTTTTTGTGCACTCGCAAAGCATGCCCTGCTTGGAGGATCCTGTCTGCCAGCACCAGAAGGGCCCTGTAAAGTTATTTAACACCCTCGGCCTACTCTGAAGGTCCTGCAGCAAACATATCAGTCAGTTTGGCAAATTTGGCAGCATCGGTCTGAAAGGCGTGCCTTTTTTTGGCCAACAATTATATTGTCCACCGGCCAGTCCAGCCCTGTCGTTGGTTTAGATGCCTGTGTTAGTTTTGCAAGTTGAGCTGAACTGCAGGAATGATGCTTCAGGGGGGACACGTGGGGCCCCTCTTTGAAGAGGTTCAAGATGAAGAGTAGGGGAAGCATCAATTAATTTTCTTATTGACTCAGTTTTGTGTTCGAAGAATTACATGGAGTTGCTGGCCGAGAGGGAAAGGTCCACTTTCTGAGGTTGTTTTTGCGTCAGACTTTTTACAGTGTCAAAGATCAACTTTGGGTTGTTGTTTTGTCACTGGAGAAGTAGGTGTTTCTAGAAGTAGTGAATGCGGTTTTGTAGCTGAGCAGGCTGTCGTGCTATGCAAGATGATAGACTTCAAGTTTAGTTGAAGGCCATTTCATTCTAGTGGAGCAGTTTTGTTTGAGGGTGTGAGTTTCTTCATTGAACCACGTCACTTGTCTTTTGTAGTTCACGTTTTAACAATAACAGGTGCAATTGTAATAATATTACAATATTATCTAAATGTAATAATATGTTTTCAAGTCAATATTTCTATACATTTGAAACTTACATTCTACACATTTCAGTATTGGAATAGGCTAGCCTTGTGTGTTAGCCAATTTTCTTTACATATTTGGCACAGATTTATCGACTGGTTAGCCTTCCTCCGCAATAACAATATTGTAAATGCAATCCATAAATAACTAATTTGTGTCCTCTGTCCCCCAGATTGAGGTCCTTCCCCCGGAGCTGTTCCAGTGCAAGAAACTGCGAACGCTCAACCTGGGCAACAACTGCCTGCAGACGCTGCCGTCGCGCTTCGGGGAGCTGACGGGCCTCACCCAGCTGGAGCTCCGGGGCAACCGGCTAGAGTGTCTGCCCGTGGAGCTGGGCGAGTGTCGGCTGCTAAAGAGGACCTGCCTGGTGGTGGAGGAGGACCTGTTCAACACGCTGCCCCCCGAGGTCAAGGAGCAGCTGTGGAGGGCCGACCAGGCTTGAGTTTGATCATTTATTTATATATAATGAAAAAAGAAATCTGACTTTTTGTGCCTTTTAAGAAAAAAGACATTGAATAGAAACAGGAAATAGGGTTGAAGAAGAGTGGGAATGACAGAATGCAGCACAGGACCATAGGTGGGAATCGAACCTGGGTCGCTATAAGGCTAATTACTTACATGGTTAGCACACCAGCGGTTGAGCCACCAAGCCGCCCTGATTTTTTATATTTAAAAGCCAGTGGAAGAAAGTATGGATGTTCGACCCGACCTTCTTATTGAAATAAGGACTGAGGGGGAAGCTGTATGGATGATTGATCGGCGATGAGGGATTGACATAAGTATGGTTGGGGATAAGGTGTGTACTGTACAGCACTTCTGACTGTATGGGCCTTTCCCTACACAGGAACAAACACGATTATTATATTCATATATAATTTACCCCCAACAATTTTTTGGGGGGGATTTGTTTCTTATTTTGTGTGTGGGAAGATTCAGCCCCTTCAGCCCCATAATAAGTCTTGCCAATATGATTTCATACATTTAATCCTCAGGCTGCTGTATTATGTTCTCCACAATGCAGATCAACAGGGTATCCCATGGCAGCTGCCTGAATAACACTTAACATGGGACAAGGCCGGTGTAATTAAATGCTTAGTCTTTATTGATTTTTCTTTATCCCCCCCATGGAACTGCCAAAGGTTTTGCCAAGCAACAGGACAGGGTCTTGGTGAACTTGTTGAGGTGGAAAAACAGAGGAAGTCTATGACACTTATAGGACACTTTGTACAGTGTGAGCAGGAGAACAATAGCACTGTTGCCTTTGGTTGTTTCATGGGAGTAGAAGAGAAACATAGTGACACCAGTCTGAAGCTGGCTATCTCCCAGCCACTAACGTGTGTATACATACAATCAAATTCATCTTTATTGTCATTAACACAGTGGGCACGCACATATGTAAACGAGAGGAGGGCAACAGCTTCACCAAGATGGGGCAAAGGAGGGGGGTGCACATAGGGACATACATGGCATATAATAAACACAACACAAGAATATAATAAATGCAGCACATAATATATGGCCCTAAAGCATTGTACTTTAAATTGCAATCAATAATTGATTAACCCTAAAGATTTACTTACACATCCTCCTTGCTGGTTGGGTGCATTTAAGATGAAACCAAAAAGGTAGTGTTTGTTTTGTGTTTTAGTGAGTGCCAATACTCAACCATTAATTTGTCTGTCCTTATATCATACATTTTGTTATTTTTTTGCAAACCCTAATTGCAAATAGAAATGGTCATGCTCATAAAGTATTACTAAACAGACATATTTGCTATTTATTCAATCCACTAGGGCCTTAGTTGAATTGCAGGTACAAATCCTGAACATTTCTGACCAGAGTTTAATCATAATTTATTTGGGTACAGAATGATGTGTAAAATCGAACAACTATACATATAAACAAAGTTTCCCAAAGTTGAGTGGGGAGCCTCTTTGGATACGCACTTAGTTTTCATCCCCATTAGAGAGAAACTTTGTTTGTGCCTTGTCTGCCTGAAACTTTGTGTGCTTTTTATTTTGATGTATTTATATTTTATTTGTCTTCCATTTACCTCTGAGAAATCTACAATTGGCTTTGCCAGAATGCTTCACATAACTGATTATTACCATGCCTAAAGATGGTATTTTTGGTTGTTCTGAAGATAAACACAGTCAGGTACTACTTTTTGTTATTTACTACTAATGCCTTACTTTTTATAATCTCTTAATATCTTCAGAACAAAACACTCATGACTTTCTACTTTCAGGTGTGTGGGTACAGTTTGACTCTGGGTTTGACGTTTCATGTTGCTGTTCAATGCATACAGATTGTATGAAATGTGGCATTATTCATTACATCTGGATTAAGTAGTTTTTTTAGGAGTATATGGCAGTTGTCATAACATGAGACAATTGCATTTTTTGCTTGAAATTGTTGTTTTTTTACAACATAATTTGGGTCAAGTTCCTTTGCTTTAGTAATCAAACTCCTTGTTTTTTTGTCCTGGTTGTGTTTGTATTATTGTGTTTTGAGAGACGTGCTGGATATGCTCCACTCCTGTAAGTATCTGGAGCTCTCGTCACTATTCGCTGAACAGAGCCACTGCAATGGAAACATTGGGTGTTGGTTTAGATGGAAACGTATGTATTTGTAGGTGCCAAACGCACATTTAAACACAAAGTTATGAGACGCGCCATCAAAACGTATCTGATCTGAAATTGAGTATGGAGGGAGTTTTCTTCCGGACTGTTATAATGTTTATGAAGCCACCACTTGCTTCATTTACTATGTTTAGTCACCAGGCAAACATGAAAGATGTTTGAATCTGGCAAACTACATGTCCACAGTTGATGTGGAATTATGAGTGTCAAATATAGGCCTATGTTAATCATTTGTACTGGACAAACTGTGGCCTTATCTCGCTGGTCGAGTTTTCTGTGGTTGGACCACTTTTCCTAGTAGACAGTTCAAAGTCAATTTGACTGACTTACTAATTCATTCCTACATTCATTTGATACATTCATTCATTGTTAGCGTTAAAGTCAGAAGATTGTGGAGAGAACATGTGGCAAAACCATATTTGCGTTGTTTCTTTCCTATGAGTCTTTGAACACTGCTCACACTAAAACAATACATCTGTCGTAGCTTTTTTATCCGTCTTACTTTTCCTTGGTGCTTCTGGTAAATGTCTAGTAACCTCTTTCTTTACATTTCCCCCTGAAACTAATGATTTATATCCATAGAAATGTTTACAACTAGTCAGTTTAACATCACCTCCACCGCTAGAGCCATGAAATATTTTTTCACTGCTTTATTCCCCTATTACCCCATTTAGTCAAAAAGTCTTTGTTTGTATATTCATAAGCAAGTCTTAACCACACATACACACATCTTGCTGCATGTTAGCATTTCTGAATGAGGTCAGACAGTTTTTTAAAGCATTGACTTTAATTAATTAAAATTACTCCTTAAATGAGTAAAACTCTGTACTATGTAACCCAAATGCCAGCAGTAGGCAGTGTTAAAAAATAAACACTATTCACATCTAACGCATAATATAATTTGTCAGCAACATGTTTGATTTAGAATCAATTCTGCATGAGTATAGGCCTATTCAGAATATTTAAGTAGGTACTCAGAATGTCATCATTCCAGTCCTTTTAAAGATAGAAAATTTAACTTTACAATTTGGATTAAACGCTGTTGCTTCACAAGACGTGTAGACCTATAATTTGTTTGAATAATTGAATGTGTTTGTTCAAAATCACTTCTTTGATTTTGCAAAGGGTAGACATTGCTGGGTTCGGTTGTAGTATCATGCAATATTGACTCGCCCTCATGACCCTGATATTAAGCCTACCAAATGTGAGATGTTCGAACAGGATGGAATAATGTTATTGTCCTCGTTCAAAAAAAGGACCTTAATATATTATGGACAATAATGTGATAAATATGGCCTGAATGTTTTCTATCAACCAGACTATTATAATAAAGTTGACTCTTTACACTAAATTGGGGGTTGTCTTTATATCGCAATGAAACACTAGGCTTCCGGGGCCCGCCCAGCACAGTCGGGCCCTGTATTCAACTTAAAGGACGTGATGAAACCCTCGTAACGGTCTCTCCTTCACAAGAACATCTGTTACCAATATAATTTGTCAGAATCACCATGTTTTGCCAAAGAGCATTCTGCGTGAACACGCCTGCCATAAAAGTACAAAAGCAGTAAAACTTGGGTCTTTATGATTAGACATTTTGTAAAGTGCTTGTATGGCAATTAACTATTTTTATTTGTCTACAAACTCTGTACTAATGCGACATACATTGATATATACATCATGATGTGACATCTCAATGACTGGCGCCATTTTGGGAGCATAGGACCATTGTAATGTTAGTTTTTATGTTGGTAGTAATGTTTTCTTTAGTAATTAATCGTGAAATTTGTTTTCATAATGGGATACATTGTTGTGTTTGAAACTGCCACAGCGTTTCTCATGGGAGACATGGCAAATTAATGTTTTAGGCTAAGTTACGGTATATTTACGCTGATTTAGTTTTTTTAACTGCTACAAGGCTGCATCCATGCGTACTAAGCACTACAGTGTGTACTGTTTTCTGGCGTACTATTGGTATACGTGCCCAAAGTATTTAACATTTTGGAAATACTACAGTGTTGTAGAGTGGGATATGACCACTAGGAACAGTAGTGCCATTGTTGGGCACAGGAACTTACCGCTCTCCCCCCTGAGTTAGAAGTTGATGCATGGTCGCTATCAATAAAGAGTTATGAGCAAAGTCTGTGCCAGTCCAGTTACTAATTAGTATTCCCAATATACTACATTGGCGACGAAGATAATTTGGAATATGGAATCGGTGAAGATAGGACGTTTTTACTGAGTAGGTGACGGCGGAACCTAGTAACAGGCTAATTTGCTAGGAAAAGCTAAGAGTGTGACGCTATCGACGTTGGGCAAGCTTCGCTCTCTCTTTGGCAGCAGTGACTGGACGACAGACAATATGACAGACAAGATGGCAGGCACATTCGGTTCGGTGGCACCATTTGACAACAAGACACAAGTGTGGGAAGAATATTGCGAAATTCTGGAGCATTTCTTTGTTGCAAATGAGATCGACGATGCTGTAAGGAAAAGGGCCATCCTATTGAGCTGTGTGGGCGCGCAGACCTACGCATTGATGAGGAACTTACTGAGCCCGGCAAAGCCAGGAGGAAAGTTATATGATGACTTGGTAAGTCTACTGCAATCCCATTTCAATCCTAAACCGAGTGAAATAGTACAAAGATGGAAATTCAACTCAAGAAATAGGAAACCTGAGGAAAGTGTTATTGAATATGTGGCGGAGCTGAGGAAGCTCGCGCAGGACTGCAACTATGGGGACACGCTTACAGTGATGCTACGTGACAGATTAGTGTGCGGCATAAATGACGACAGAATACAGCGGAGACTTTTGTCAGAGGATGGTTTGATATTTGACACGGCGCTAAAGAAAGCGCTGGCCATGGAAGCGGCCAACAAGGGCATAAAAGACTTGAATTCTATGAGCGATGGAAAAGGGAGCCGACCTGTGGCGGGGACCGTTTACAAAGTGGACGCCCGCGCAAAGACGCAGCAGCGGGGGAGCGCCAAATGCTACAGATGTGGCGGGAACAGCCACTTGGCAAACGAGTGCAGGTTCGCGGGAGAAAAGTGTCACAACTGCGGTAAGACAGGGCACATAAAGCGGGCCTGCAAACTGGCATTGAAAGAGAAATCGAGCGCTCAGGGACCTACAAAGGTTAAAGGGGAGAGAGAGAGATATTCAAAAAGTGCACATTTCATACAGGAAGAGGAAGAGAGTAGTGAGGAGAGTAGTGAGGATGTATTCACTATTCACAGTATGAACACAACCATTCCCAAAGTACCTCCTCTCAGGCAATATTTAACAGTAAATGTATGTAAGGTAAATTTTGAGATTGATACCGGCTGTAGTGTAACAGTAATGTCACAGTCAGAGTATGCTTAGCTATGGAAGAAGGTAAATGTGCCAGAGCTAGGTACCCTAACCCTATCAGTCTAAAAACATATACGGGACAAAAAGTCGACATTCTAGGGTCAGCTAATGTGAAAGTTGAACATAAAGGAATGGTCAAAGAGTTACCAGTTGTAGTTGTAGCGGGGTCAGGACCAAACCTGCTTGGGCGAGGGTGGATCACCAAGTTGGATGTGGACTGGCGTACAATGAATAAGATAATGGACAGCAAAGATGCTTTACAGGAAGTGTTAAAGAAACATGAGCAGGTGTTCAAGGATGAGCTTGGCACATTAAAAGGAGCCACAGCAAAGATACATGTAGCCAGTGATGCTACACCCCGCTTCTTCAAACCGAGGTCAGTGCCATTTGCAATGAAAACTAAGGTAGAGGCTGAGTTAGATCGTCTCTTGAAGGACAAGATCATAGAACCAGTGAAGTTCTCAGACTGGGCAGCACCAATAGTCCCAGTGTTAAAACCGGACAATACATTGAGATTGTGTGGTGACTATAAAGTGACTGTAAATAGAGTGTCATCATTAGAACAATACCCCATTCCTAAAATGGAGGACATGTTCACGTCCCTAGCAGGGGGGGGAAAAATTCAGTAAACTGGATATGAGTCATGCTTACCAACAGATAAGGCTAGATGAAGACTCAAAGAAATACGTCACAGTGAACACACACAAGGGACTGTTCACCTATGCAAGGTTACCCTTCGGACTCAGCTCCAGTCCTGCAATCTTCCAGCGCACTATGGAAGGGATTCTACAGGGGATTCCCCAGTGTGCAGTCTATCTCGACTACATCCTTCTGACAGGAACTGATGATCAGGACCACATCCGTACACTGGACAGAGTGTTACAACGGCTGGAGGAGGTGGGGCTACGATTGAAACGGAGTAAGTGCAACTTCATGGAGAAGGAAGTTACATTCCTAGGACACAGGGTGGATGCTACTGGGCTGCATCCAGTGCCAGAGAAAGTGAAGGTGGTCCAGGATGCACCAGCGCCTACTACAGTCACGGAATTGAAAGCATATCTGGGACTGTTAATCTACTACCATAGGTTCCTACCGAATTTGTCTACACTATTGGCTCCTCTGCACTAGCTGCTTAGGAAGGACGAGCCATGGTGTTGGGGGTCGGAGCAAAAACGGGCCTTCAACCAGTCAAAATAAATGTTAGTCGAGCAGAGTGTTGGTACATTATGATGAAGGGAAAGTACTGATACTATCCTGTGATGCCTCGCCCTACGGGTTGGGAGCGGTATTGTCTTACCGTATGCCAGATGGGGCTGAGAAGCCTAAAGGGTTTGTATCACGCACACTCTCACCTGCTGAAAATAACTATTCATAACTTGATAATGAGGGGTTAGGTATCATATTTGGCGTGAAGAAGTTTCATAAATACTTATATGGGAGGAAGTTTGAAATCTGTACTGACCATAAGCCTCTTATCACTTTGTTGAATGAAATGAAAGCAGTTCCACAAATGGCATCTCCCAGAATAATGAGTTGGGCAGTAACATTACGAGCATATGAGTATGTCATTACTAGAGCCCGACCGATATGGATTTTTGGGGGCCGATGCCGATGTCGATATTAACTCGAAAAGAGCCGATTTATAAGCCGATATTTGCCGATATATAATAACTATATTTGCTCTCACAGACACATTCACAACGGTCCCGTATATCTTCTCCTCTTCTCTTTGTGCAGTCTGAATCAAAACATCGTCATGCGCTGGCGAACGTAAAGTTAGCCTACTGTTACCGGCTTTCAGCTCAGAGAAGATTACGGAATCAATTCGAAGTTGAATGGTTAACGTTAGTGTCAATTTTGAGAAGAACCACCTTCAAACAAGTTAATAGCAAGCATTCAAGGGGCCGGCTAAAAAGGAAGCTATGTTAGCGTTAGAATAACGTAACAGTTGTTGTTTTTTCGAGGCACGCTGTACATAACTTCTAGTCATTTACTACACGCCCCCCCTGCCACAGTTACGCGGTCATTATGTGGGAAACACTGCAGATATATTTAGAATAAGTTAAACGCTAACGTTATAGTTTGACCTCTTATTAACGTTCGCGCTCTTCCACTGATAAGTTAGCTTTGTGGCTAATCTAATATAGCAATGCATTAGCGGCTGTAAGTGATGTTACAGAATATTTAGAAGTGATAATGATAGGACCGTTAGCTAGAACTACCACACCGTTTTTATATACAGAGTATGAACTAAATCTACAATCATTTCACATGACGAATGACAGACTCGTCGTCAAAACAGTATCTCCATGCCGGGTGTAATGCTGCCACTGGCTTGGCTGATAGCTTTCTTCTGTAGTGGATTTCTGGCGCTCTTGTCAACTGTGGAGTTGCAGACCGCCCTCTGGTGGGCAAACTATGCAACACTCATAACATGAGTGAAGCATGAGACTCTGTTTCTCACCGATGCCGATTTAAATGCAATTAGCTCATATCGGCCGATAATATCGGCCGGCCGATACATCGGTCGGGCTCTAGTCATTACTTACAGAGCAGGCAAGGACAACGGTACCGCCGATGCTCTCAGCCGCCTCCCTCTCCCAGAGTGTCCAAGCAGTCCGCCTCCTGAGGAACGAGTGCTAATGCTGGATCAGGAGAACAGCCCAATGATGACCTCGCAGCAAATCCAGAGCTGGACAGCCAAAGATCCAGTCCTGTCGAGGGTCCGTGAGTACCTACTGAGGGGCTGACCAAATCACAAGGATGGACATGAGTTTGCTGCTTACAAACAGAGACAGCATGAGCTCAGTGTCCAGGACGGCTGTGTGCTGTGGGGAGCCCGTGTCGTCGTTCCAGAGAGTGGACGCACAGCAATGATGGAACAACTGCATCAGAGTCATCCCGGCATGACCAGAATGAAAGGCTTGGCCAGAAGCTACATGTGGTGGCCCAATATGGATTCTGACATTGAAAAGAAGGTCAAATCATGCACCACATGTCAAGAGCAGAGAAAAGCACCTGCTAGTGCCCCACTCTATCCCTGGGAGTGGCCCAGTAAGCCACGGAGAAGGCTACACATAGACTATGCAGGTCCTTTCATGGGAAAGACGTTTTTGGTAATAGTAGACGCTCACTCAAAATGGATGGACGTATATCCATTGAGCTCAGCTACGTCAGCTGCTACCGTGGATAGTCTCAGGAACAGTTTCAGTAGTCACGGCATTCCAGAGATGATCGTTTCAGATAATGCTCAGTGTTTTGTGTGTGAGAACACCAAAGAGTTCATGACAAAAAATGGAATCACACATGTCACCTCAGCACCCCACCACCCTTCTTCCAATGGGCTAGCGGAGCGGGGCGTTCAAACTTTTAAAGAGCTAATGAATAAGAGCTCAGGTGACGCATTGGAGACGAAACTGAATAGTTTTATTTAGTTATCGTATAACTCCACAGTCTACTACTGGACTTTCCCCTGCTGAGATGATGATGGGAAGGAAGTTGAGGTGCACATTAGACCTGATACACCCAGATCTAAAGAGTAAAGTGGAGGCTAAACAAGCAGGACAGAAAACATACTATGACAGACACACAAAGGATCGCAGTTTATTTGTTGGAGACGTAGTGTATACCAAGAATTTTGGGTATGGCCCTAAATGGATACCGGGGCTGGTTCAGGAGATCACAGGGCCCGTGTCGTACACTGTACTATTGGGGAATGGTCGAGTGGTACGTCGGCATGTTGACCAGCTGTTCAGCAGGCAGGAAGATGACAGTTCAGAGCCAATGACAGACAAAACAGACGAGGACGACTACATGGAGCTCAGTCCACCAGACAGTGAGGTGCCACAGGACACAGGTATACCACTGCCACAAACAGACAATGCACCTGTTACTGAGGAAATCAACGGACCTGGTGGTTCACCTAAAGTGGAATTGCGACGCTCTCAAAGAACTAGAAAAGCCCCAGCTCATTTTGGAGAGTTTGGGAGGTAAAGGAGATTCCTTCTCATGGGCTAGAATGCGCCCTTATCTCCTTTAGGAAGTAAGGTAGTCTACCCTTGCTTCACACAAATACATTATGTGAGTGTATATAAAAAGAAAAAGACATGGGACACTCACACAGCCTTGTTTATTGTTTTTAAAAACCGGTTCAAGCAGTTGCTTACAAGTTGAATTGTTATATTTGTGGTTACTGTCATTGAAAATGGCATATTGTGTTCACATAGTGTTTAATATGAAAATGTTTAACTAACCGGGTTAGTTCAGATTAACTAGTTCAGAAGGGGGATGAATGTTGTAGAGTGGGATATGACCACTAGGGACAGTAGTGCCATTGTTGGCCACAGGAACTTACCGCTCTCCCCCCTGAGTTAAAAGTTGATGCATGGTCGCTATCAATAAAGAGTTATGAGCAAAGTCTGTGCCAGTCCAGTTACTAATTAGTATTCCCAATATACTACATACAGTTTGAAGGAATTCAAGCTGACGACCATCATTGATAAGGACACGATAGAACCCCACTATCCAAACAATGCAATATATGTTTTTGTATATGATTATGGTGTAGCAAATGATAGCAGCTGATTGTTACATATTTACGTTTGTGATGTAAGAGTTTGAGTTTATTTTCTGCCTGTTAACCTGTTAATGTGAGGGTAATAAACCAGTACAATTAGGCTAAACTATTAGTTGATTATTTCCAGTCATTTCTCTCTCTATACAAAACCTCAAAAACACTCCAGTGGATTTTCATTCAGTAGTAACGTTATCAAAATTAGTTTGGACCGCTCTCTTTTGGCATTCTGCCATGCTTCCAAAGAGATTTTCTTAGCGTTAGCGAATATTACTGGTGAGAGTCAGAGCAAGGACAGAGCATTTCTATCAGTATTATTTTTACCACAGCTCGAGTGTTTCAGATGGGATACTGTTGTACAATGTCAGTTCTCCGCTTCTGTATGATTCTGCTAAATCACGCAGGCACATTACTATGCATTATTAGGTATCCACAAAATGAAAAATTAACTACCAACATGCGTACCTAAATTCACCAATTACTGGGAGAGTGCCCCATCTGTAGCACTCCAAGCCAAATCGCACTCGCCGAGGTTAGTGAGGTGGAGCCGGTGTTGGTTAGAACGGCGGCAGCGGATGTGATTGAACCATCCAATAGACCTTGGTCGTAAGCCTTAGTTCCGGCCACCAGGAAAGATAGCCATTTCTGGTTCTGTGTAGACTACTACCCACTGAACAGCGTGACCCACAATGACTCGTACCAACAGTGGATTCATGAGGCACTTGATAGCATGGCAGGGTCCAAGTTGTTTGGCTGCTTGGACCTTCGTTGTGGGTACTGGGTACTACCCTGTAATGCCATTCGGCCTGTGCACCGCTCCCGCCACTTTTGAGCGGATAACGGAAAGGGTACTGATGGGAGTCCCTAAGACCGCCTGTTACGGCTGCCGTCGGCACCCTCATGTGTTCTGAGATGCAAGCCGAGGATTCGTGGGAGGCGGCATGCAACACTGTCTGGCCAATGGAAGAAGGCTGCCTCCAGTTTAAAAGGTCTAATTGATTGCAGCTGAGGGCAGCTGCCAGACCAGATCCATTTTGTACCTGATTTTTGTGAGAGTAAGGAAGTGGGCCAAGGCTAGAGAAAAATCTCTCTGAAATTAAGAAGTCGTGTATAGTTTCATTAGGTTCAGGGGTGCTGTGAGTATTGTATTTTTGTTTACCAACTACCTTAGTGAGAGAGGACTTTTGTTTAACCTTTTTGTTTCTTACAAAGTTAGCTACCGTTCCTTTTCAGGATCTTTTTGTTATATTCTGTTTTTGATTTCCACAGCACCCATCGGCCTTATCTTCCGTTGTAAACTCCTTTGTTAACTTTGTCTTTTTAAAATAAATATCCTTTCAAATTACCAATTACACCTGGTTTTATGTTTATGTCCTGATACCCCTAGCTACAGGACGTAACATAAATGGGGGCTCGTCCGGGATCTGTAAATTGATTCCTGGTGAAAGGATATTTATTGGTAAAGGTTAAGTGAAAACATTAATTGGTTATCTGGTGCAGCTGTCTTGGTGATTAGGTGTCATGGCTTCTGAGCGTTTTGACTTGGAGGCATTCCTAGCCAATCCAACTCTTGATCAAATTAACGCTTGTAGAAAAGATGAGTTAGTTATAGTAGCAAGTCACTTCCAGATTCCGGTAACTAAAACTATGTTGAAAAGAGATATTAAGCCGTTAGTTGTTGCTAACTTGGTGCAGAGTGGGTTGATTGTGTTACCAGTGTCACGAGAGTTAACGCTTCCTGTGGCTGTCTCAGCAGAGACAAAGGATGTGCCGATCCTTCAGCCACAAGCAGTCTTCAGCGAGGTAGGTGGAGGCTTAACCACACCCTTCACGCTGCCGCGTTATGATCCATCCCCAGAAAGCAGTGCTCGTTCCAGAGAAGAGGCCCGTGTAAAGGTTCGCCTGGCCCGTCTCCAAATTGAGGCTCAAGAACGGGAACGTAAACAGCACATGCATCTTCAGCTTGAAATGAGGAAGCTGGAAGTAGAGGCTGATATGGCTGTAAAGCTTCGGAAGCTCGAGCTTGAAAGCTCTCAGGGGGCGGCAAGTGTAGCTGCTGCTTCTCAAGGTACATCATTCATCACATCCTCCACTCAAAAGTCTGCCAGTTCAATTTCCACGGCTTTTGATGTTAGCAAAAACATTGCTCTAGTGCCATTGTTCCGTGAATCGGAGGTTGACTCTTACTTTAGCGTGTTTGAGCGCATTGCAATAACATTAAATTGGCCGACAGAGGTTTGGACTCTGTTGCTCCAGTGTAAACTCCATGGCAAAGCCCAGGAAGCCATGGCAGCGCTCTCTTTAGAAGAGAGTTTAAATTATGAGTCTGTGAAGTCTGCTATTCTGCGCATCTATGAACTAGTCCCTGAGGCATATCGTCAGAAATTTAGGAGTCATAGAAAGGCACAGAATCAGACTTATACTGAGTTTGCCAGAGAGAAGGGTGTGTTATTTGATAAGTGGATTGCTGCCTGCTCTGCTGATAACTTCAATTCTCTGAAAGGATTACTTCTGGTTGAGGATTTTAAAAGGTGTCTGCCAGAACGCATTGTGGTTTACTTAAATGAGCAGAAAGTAACAACTTTAACAGCTGCAGCAACATTAGCTGATGAATATGTGTTGATTCACAAAACTACGTTTGCGCCTTTTCCTGACCAACCACGTCGAGTTCCTGTGTCGCCTCCCTCTGTCCACAAGGCGCCGGGTGCGAAAAATAATGGGACGTGTTATTACTGTCACCTGAGCGGTCATGTCATTTCTGCCTGTCCAGCTTTAGCAAAAAAAGAACAATCTTCAAGGTTTTCCCAGCCTAAGGGCATTGGCCTGATTAAAACAGATCACGGGATAGAAACGGAGATTGCCAAATGCGAGGAGTTGGATGCCTGCTTCAAACCATTTGTGTTTGACGCGCGCGTTTCACTAACTGGCTTGCCGGTAGATCAACGCTCCGTCCGGGTGCTGAGGGACACCGCATGTTCCCAGTCAGTAATTTTGGCGTCAGCACTACCCTTTTCTGGGCACTCAGCTTGTGGATTCGGTTCAGTGCTCCGCGGCATTGAGATGGGCTACGTTCCTCGTCCAATGCACCGCGTTCACATTCAATCGGAGTTAGTAACCGGGTTCTTTCCTGTCGCTGTGTGTGCAGCTCTGCCAATTCAGGGTATCATACTTTTACTGGGGAATGACATTGCTGGAGGTAAGGTCACTCCTACGTTAGAGGTGCTAGATTCACCTCTGTGCACTACGTCACCCACCGACAATTTGGCCACTTCTCAGGTGTTCCCTGCGTGTGTACTCACACGTGCGCGTGCCTGTTTGCTTCAGGGTGAAGGTATTGACACAAATGTTTCAATAATGGATAGCATACTTATGCCGTTGTTCTCAGGTGAGGAGGCGGAGAAGCCAGCCACTGTGCAATCTCTGACTGAGGAGGTTGAGCCTCCCAGCTCAGGTTCGCTTCCCGATACACGCGCACGCCTGGCGCATGCACAGAGAGAAGATCCAACCCTGCAACCTTGTTTCAGAAGAGTAGTAAGTGACAATGGGAAAGCAAGTGTAGAGAAAGTAGCTTTCATGCTAAATAATGGCGTTTTAGTACGTAGATGGTGCCCCATTCCAGATGATGATGCTGATTGGAATGTGGTTTACCAAATTGTAGTGCCTGCTGGTTTTAGAAAACAGGTGCTGTCAGTGGCACACGAAAGCAAATGGTCAGGGCACTTAGGTGTCACGAAAACGTACCATCTGGTCCTAAAACACTTCTTTTGGCCAGGATTAAAAGGGGATGTAGCAAAATTCTGCCATAGTTGCCATGTATGTCAGATAACAGGGAAACCAAACCAAACGATCCCTCCTGCTCCTCTGCATCCTATTCCTATAATAGAAGAACCATTCGATCGGGTGATAATAGACTGTGTGGGCCCGTTACCCCGCACAAAAGGTGGGGGCTGGCGCTGTTCTCCTACAGGAAGATGCGGACGGAATAGATCACCCAGTGTGTTATTTTTCCAGAAAGTTTAACAAGCATCAACTTAACTATTCCACCATCGAAAAAGAGACACTTGCCATGTTGTTGGCCTTACAGTACTTCGACGTGTATGTTGGATCTACCTCTTTGCCAGTCGTAGTGTACACTGATCATAACCCCCTGGTTTTTCTCTCCCGTATGTACAACCACAATCAGCGCTTCATGCGTTGGGAGCAGATTGTACAAGAGTACCACTTGGATGTCCGCCACAAGAAAGGTTCGGAGAACATAGTGGCTGACGCGTTGTCCAGGTTATAGTTAAAATTGTTGTATATTGTGTATTGATGAGGTTTGTTTGTTACTCAAACTGAAGAGTTTGTGTTTATGGGGGGGGGGGGGTGTTACGGCTGCCGTCGGCACCCTCATGTGTTCTGAGATGCAAGCCGAGGATTCGTGGGAGGCGGCATGCAACACTGTCTGGCCAATGGAAGAAGGCTGCCTCCAGTTTAAAAGGTCTAATTGATTGCAGCTGAGGGCAGCTGCCAGACCAGATCCATTTTGTACCTGATTTTTGTGAGAGTAAGGAAGTGGGCCAAGGCTAGAGAAAAATCTCTCTGAAATTAAGAAGTCGTGTATAGTTTCATTAGGTTCAGGGGTGCTGTGAGTATTGTATTTTTGTTTACCAACTACCTTAGTGAGAGAGGACTTTTGTTTAACCTTTTTGTTTCTTACAAAGTTAGCTACCGTTCCTTTTCAGGATCTTTTTGTTATTCTGTTTTTGATTTCCACAGCACCCATCGGCCTTATCTTCCGTTGTAAACTCCTTTGTTAACTTTGTCTTTTTAAAATAAATATCCTTTCAAATTACCAATTACACCTGGTTTTATGTTTATGTCCTGATACCCCTAGCTACAGGACGTAACACCGCCTGTGATAGTGTACCTCAACAAAGGGCTTGTCCATGCAAAGGATTTTGATACAGGACTGCTCAACCTCCAGACCTTTCCCCAATGCATGCAAGCTAGCCAAATTGAGGTAAAACCCGGAAAAGTTTATTACTACATGACGCCAGGTTTCTATGGCACGTGGGGGGTAAGGGTGGGGTAGCTACCAATCCTTAGAGGATTCTGGCTCTGCGGGATTGGCAGGTACTCGGTCCAAGACAGATGTAGGCCGTTTTTTAGGTCTAGCATCCTATTACCGGAAGTTCGTTCCTCACTTCTCTGGTCTAGCGGGCCCGTTACACAGGTTGACAGAGAAGGGGATGTCGTTTGAATAAGAAAAACTGCGGAGACGCTTTTGACAGGTTGCAGCAGGCTCTCATGATGGCACGAGTCTTAGCCATTCCAGTCCCAGATCAGGAGTTTGTGTTAGACAGACGCAAGTAACATGGGTAGGCGCCATGCTAGCTCAGCGGCGGGGAAGCGAGTTTTACAACACATATTACAGCCAGGCCATAAACACAGCGCAGCGTAATTACTGCGTAACTCAGCGAGAGCTCTTGGCTGTTATGCGTGCTATCCACTACTTTAGGCCTTACATGTTTGGCATGCAGATACAGTTAAGACAGACCATGCATCTCTGAAATGGCTTAGACGTTCAAAGAGCTAGAGGGCCAAATGGCTCGATGGCTACATGTCTTAAAGGGGTATGACTTTGACATCAGACACAGACCTGGGACGCAGCCTGGTAATGTCACGGTGCCCGTGCGAGGCCAATGCTTGTGGCTATTGTGCCAAGCTGGATGCCCAGGAGCAGGGGATGGGGATCCCAGAGACTGTTCGCGCACTAAGAGTGGGGATGGGTAATCAGGTGGGTGACCTGATAGGTGTCCTGATGGCGGAATTGGACTTGGTGGAGGTTAAGCAGCTCCTCGAGGAGGATCCGGACCTGATTCCAGCAATAGAGGCACTCCGGCGTGGGGAGCGACCCACAAGTGACATGAATTCTCCCTTCTCCCACACCTGCTCTCGGCGTGGGACATACTCCGGCTGGAGGATGGCATCTTGTATAGGGAGTGGCAAGGGGGTCTGGACAGGGAGAAGTTACTCCTCATGATCGCAGCCACATTACGGGGGTTGGTACTCCAGCTTGTCCACTGCTCTCCTGGGGAAGGCCACTTCGGGGTAAAGAAAGAGGAGGAACAGGAGAGACATTTACGATGGTTTATCACAGACGTAATTTTCTCTAAAAAGTGAATTCGTTTCTTATTTAGTTTCTGAAGAATTAAACACACCCACCAATAGGCCTAGCTATACATTGTGATGGAAAATGACTCAAGGCCCCATTCCGAGGTCAGCTCGCTTAAACTAATTAGTTTTGATGTGCACACTATAGTGGAATATCTGTCTTTTCAGCTATCTACCTCCCCACAGCTGTCTGTTTCTCCTGTATTCCTGCATTGTGCTCTGTTCTCATATGAGAAACTCCTGAGCAAGCTCCTTCTCCAAAACAATGTATCTGTGTCTGGCATTGACTGTTTATCCTCTCCCCAAACCAGGCGTCCGGCTTTAACTGTGCGTCGAATCCGTTATAGCTAGTCAAATGGCGCCATCTAGTGTCCTTTTTTTACATGTTGCTTGCCCCACTCTATAAAAACGGCTTCCCTCCTTTATTCAGGGCGCTTTTTCTCGAGAACTCTGCTCTGCGTGGAGTTGCCTTTGAAACTGTGTCTTTTATGTGCTGCAGCATATTAAATAAATTACGGATATCCATTTGTCTTAGCCTTTAATCGAGCCAGCCACCAGTCATCTAATTTGCTACAACAACATGTAGCTAAAAGTCAAGTGGGAAGAATTACATAATGCAGGTTTAAACTAGCCTGGATACCATCCTGACGTCACGTGATCAGGATAGGCTCCATGCTAGGTTTAAACGATCCATGGCATACTAAAATCCTCAATAACTTATATTGTGTTTACTCGTGCAGCACGCGGACTGCACGAAAGAGTTTAAGTCCAAAGTCCAAAGTCCAATTATTGGCTTGGTGGGCAGCTTTGTGCGTGGTCATCACATGGTCGTCGTGCACGCAGCTAGAGTACCCGGAAAACGTGCATCGTAGTTGTTTTACGCAAGTTATATGGATATTATGGCGGATCATTACGTGCAGAAGGTGAGCATTATAATACAAGTCAGTTAGAAATTATAGGCGTTTATTTTGGCCGATATATACTTTACTTATTGTGGCAACATGTCTATGTTGTGTTGTCTAGTAAAATGATTGAGTTGGCTTATAATTATATGGAACCTTCCTAAGTAAAAATTGAGTTCAACACTTGAATTGAGTTGACGATTCCCGTGATTTTAATAAGTATAAAACAAGGTCTATCAATAGAATAGTACAAGAACGATATTACAGGTATATCAGCTACTCAGTACTGAGCTCTCTACACGTAAGAAGAGACAATGACACCCGCTCGAGTGCTAACACACACACGTCAGTGTCCAGTTGGGGTCTTTTTAAGTGTTGAGTTCCCGCCTTTCAGGTGGGACGGTTCTTCTTCTCAGAGTATCTGGTGTACCGGTTCGTCATGCCCAATTTGAGAGCAAGCCTTCACTTCCAGGTGCGACGCCATTAAGTGTCACTTAGTAGGACGCTGTTCCGCGTCGCTTGTGGTTTTCTGTTTCTGCTTCGATCGTGGTTTTCCACAGGTGTTAGACCTGATGAACTTTTGTTCTGAGTCATTTGTCTTATTGTCTGAGTTTTCGAAGCCTGCACTCGAGATGACCTTGTTTACTACAGAGTTTTGGAAGCCTGCACTCGGGCTGGCTTTGTCTACTACTCAGTACATTTCCATTTGTCATTAGTTTTCCGTCTACAGTTGTGATCCCAAGTCTAGATCCCAAGCTTAATACAAAGTATAGGCCTATACATATTCAGTGTGCCACCATCTCAGAAATTCTTCTCAAAGTACTACCATTCCATGATCATCTACAACCATTCAGTAATATTTTGCATATGTTATCACATTCCCTCAACCGTGTCAGGGAAACACATTTATTGAGTTATCTTCCTTGTTCTAGTACCAAGAGGATGGCTATGTGGTCATGGACGGGCTCTTGACACCAGAGGAGTGCGATCAACTCAGATCTAGGATGGCAGAGATAGTTGATCAGATGGATGTCCCGGAACATTGCCGTATCACCTTCTCTACCAACCACGACGAGCAGTTGAAAACCCAGGTATAGCCTAACCATTGAACCATATGGGAAGACTGCACTACTATACGTTCGCCATTTAAACGTAACTATCATTAGTGTAGCTGCCTTAAACCAAATGCTTAACTCATATGCTTGCGTTATGCGGTGAAAGATGCAGGTAAATACCCTTTAACGAATGTATTACACAACACTACACAACATTGTAGAACATATTTGAGTGTAGGCTATAGGAGACTCTTATATCAACATGTAACATGCAAGTGACCGCTTTACCCGTCTACCGGGCCAGTCGTCTGATCCAGTGCCTCTGTTCTAGGGGAATGCTGATTATTTCCTCACCAGCGGAGATAAGATACGCTTCTTCTTTGAGAAAGGCGTTTTTGACGACAAAGGTAGGCCTATATAAGTAATGACAATATTAATTTATATATATTTTTTATATATATATGAGATGTCAAATGAGATAGGCCTACTCAATTTATATTTATACTCAATTTACAGGTGAATTTACAGTTCCACGAGAACATTCTTTGAATAAAGTCGGTCATGGTAAGGAGGAGACCAGATGCACACATCTCTTTGAGAGAACGTATGTTTCTGCTTCAAATGAACATGATTTAGTCTAATCTATGCCCCTACAGCCCTCCATGCTTGGGATCCTTTGTACAAAAAGATTACACACTCGCCCAAGGTTCAGGTGAGGTGAACTACTACTTGAACTAATTTCTTTCACAAATCTGTAAAAACAAATCTTTGTTCCCATCAACAGCGTGTATTAAATATGTATATCCTCCACAGGGAATCGCTAAGAACCTAGGTCTTCAAAGCCCTGTGATTCTACAAAGCATGTACATTTTTAAGGTAGGAAACACTCATAATAGCCATCATTACTAGTGTATTTGTATCACGGATTCTGTCTAGTGTACTTATTACCTATTGTTGAATGAATTATTTAACATTATTTTGTCTCATCTCCCTTTAAGCAACCAAGGATTGGTGGAGAGGGTAAGCTTGATTCATGTAAAACTTATTGAAATTAAGAAGTGAAGTAGGACTACCATTGATTTAGACCTTCCACTTTAATGCATTTGATTAAAAGTCATACAATAATCCAATAGACAAATACATAAGAATCCCATGGACCAACAGACAAGGACCAATAGACAGCGACCAAGTGAAAACAACTACTAGACAAGGAGCAACAGACTGCAAGCAGTTTTATAATTTAATCCATATTAGTAATTGTCTTCACAATTTTGGCATTGAATCTGATGGGGCTCTGTGGATTTGATGGTATATAGTTATACTTTACCTATTAGTACCTATTAGTACCTATTAGTATATAACTACAACCATCTATCCCCAATAGAGTAAATTACCAGTATATATTTTAGATTCTGAACTATTAAAATAGATACTAATATATGTATTATAAGTAGTACATTTATAATACGTACTACTTATAAGTTTTCATTTTGGTCAGGAATAATTATATCCCCCACATATCCTGATATTAACACCATGAAGTGGACCAGAACATCACCATAACACATAATTACAAAACATGTATACAACTTTGAATGAATGACAAGTGACTTTCTGTGGTTGTGTGGCCCCAGTGGCTCCTCATCAAGACGCTACGTTCCTGCACACCGAGCCACTGGGCAGGGTGATGGGCTTGTGGATCGCCCTGGAGGACACCACCGTGGACAACGGCTGCCTCTGGTTCATCCCTGGGACCCAAAACAGTAAATCTTCTGTCTACTTTTCTGTCTCGCATTGCATAATTAGGAATTTAACATCACAAATACCTTCATACACATACATACACAGGGTCACCTAGCCCTGAGAAGAAGGATAAAGAACCATGCTGGGTTACCATGCGAAACTCAACACAGCTTTATTTTGCTTACAAGGGAAGGGAGCGGGGAAGTCAATGTTCTTGCAGAGGGGTCTGGATCCAGGGACGAACAGGGGCAATCACCAACTCCGACCTGAGGGCACACACAGAGGTGTTCCAGTCTGTTGTTGTGCATAAGCAGTTGGTTCCTCTAGAATGAATAGGATTGTCACACTGAGATTTATCTTCAAGTCTACTTCTTTTCTTCATCTACTCTCTACTTCTGTTCTTCCTTCCTGCACCGTTAGCGATTCGATTTGCAGACCTTACAACCACCTCCTCTCTACCGGGCGTTTGTTTGGTGCTTGGTGCTAATGAAGTCTCCAGGCTTCATTAGCCAGATTATCCCCAGGTGTGCTACCTCCAGGTTTGGTAGGGTTGGGCTGGGAGGAATCTGTCTTCCCACACTCCTCCTCTCCTAGGTCGTTATGGGCGTGGCCTCTGTTCTACCACCAGGACAACACAACCCACACCCACACTCACACACAGACACACAACCACACATACATACATATATACATACACACATTCATATACATACATACATACATACATACGTCTTACATACATAAAACAATCTAATCCTTGTTTTTCTTTTTGTTCATTGAGGTGGTATCTCTCGCCGTATGGTGCGGACACCAGAAGGCACCTACCCATTGACAGATTTCATTGGCCGAGAACAGGCCTACGATGAGGATAAATTCATTCCCACCCCAGTGAAGAAAGGTACTCTATAGACCACTTTCTTGCTAGTGAATAATGATGCAGTATTTTGTAGGCAGGGCTTAGCCGGTGACAGAAAGTGCCGCGTCTGGACAGGTTGTCTCTGTAGCGTTGGGAGTAAAATACTAATCTGAATTTCTTCTTTAGCTAAGAAACTTGAAACATTCAACCTTATTATGGATCTTTCACATGCCTCAATTTTAAAGGTTTGTTTGCACAAGATAAGGAGTGAAACATACAAAATAAACACTTGGCAATGGGATGAAGTTGCCAAACCCACACTCTCAGTCCTGTCACTAGGTTAACTACAAGTGTGCAGTGCCAGACATTGATCCATATCTTCTAAAAAATATATACGAACACAGTGTGGCGGTCCACAAGCCATATGCACCAATCACAGTAGTTTTCTGTGATTAAGTTTTGCTATCGGTACTGGAGCAATAAGGGAGTGAGATTTTCAAAGCGGCAAATACACTTTTTGATCAATTAATATAATCATAAATCACCTCCATTGAGGCGTGTCTGTTCCTTCTCATCACGAGTGGAACAGTGCAGTTTTTTCAGCCCAGTCCTGTTTAAACTAAAAAACACGTCGTTTTTTCAGGTGGTGTTGTGCTGATCCACGGGGAGGTGGTGCACCGCAGTATGCCCAACACCTCGGACCAGTCACGCCATGTTTACACATTCCACCTCATGGAGACCAAGGACACAGACTGGAGCCCTGAAAACTGGTGAGATACCAATCAAGATGGAGACATTTGTAAATCACGTCTCACAAGGCGTGGAGGTCTTTAAAGAGCATCGTGAGACCATCCTGATCTCACATTGTTTCTCTGTCATACTGTTTTTTTGTCCCTTTAAGGCTACAACCCACAGAAGAGCTCCCTTTCCCGGCACTCTACACCGAATAAAGGATCATATGGCAATAATGTTTTCTGCTCAATGTCATGGCTACATTCATGGTTCCCAGTTGTCTGACAAAGCACCAACTTGCCTTAACATTATTACATGGTCAGATGTCGAATCAGCGTGTTAGTCTACTGGAAAATATATACTATACATCTATCCATATTCAACTGTTGTTAACAACTACACACTGCATTCTGCGTGTCTGCCATGTGATCCACTTACTTACTGTGGACGTAAGAGTGGAACAAAGTATTACTGGTGTACTTTCTAAGCTAACATCATTTTGATATTCACCAATTATGATTTGTTCGATTGTAATGGAGACTGAAGACATTCTGTACCAATTACTAATAATTGTTATAATTAATATAATACATTTTTGTTTTGTGATTTTTATATATACATTGGTTTATTAAATCCAAAAAACTGACCGTTTTGGAAGGAACACCTCAAACGTACAACACACTATTTTCTTAGCTTGGATATTTCATCTATTTTCTTACCTTGTCCGCCCAACTGAATCTTTTTTTGAACAATTGGAGTGTGAATCAATCTTGTAGAAATAAAACAGTGCAATCTTGATTTAGGTGGGTTGCACATTTAGATCCTGAAATATTTGTTGATGTTGATAATTTCATGCATTTGGACATATTAGTATTTTGCAGCCATTAATAAGATGTATGTTATCCAACTATTTTGAATCAGAAGAAAATTGAAACATTTCAGCATTATCTTTAATGATGCAATGTACATGCAATACTAACTTTAAGAAAACGAAATGTAAAGATTGAACAAAAAAAATCTATAGTACCATGCTGATAATATTTTACCGTAGAGTTGAGAAAATACAAACATTTTACAGGTACAAATATTTAGAAAAATAATATCACATGTTGCTAGTAAGAACAATCATGTCATCCTGACAGAATAATGCAAAATAAAGCTGGGAGATGAGGCCTTGTGACAGTCAGATATTTCTAAGAAATATATTTTTTATGTAAAATCAATAGATTGGAAAGAATTATGGGTGAAACAGGCCTTTGTTTCTGCAAATGTGGGGCCCATTTGCTCAGCATTAAGGAACAGCATAGAGTTTTAAGGAATTGTCTCCACATGAAGATTTAACATTAGAAGGCTCATAGAAAATTCTCCACAACAACATAAACAGTAGGTTTCTTCTGTATTTAAGGTTCCATACAGAATTTCACATCTTAGTGTCATGCAAGAGCATAATTTGTCGCCATGTGTGCAACAACTCACATTGTTACAGTTGCTGGATGGCTTCTTGACAAACTTGCCATGCTTTTTGATTACCGCCTCAACAGCACTTAATATGGTGCAGAAAGCAGTGTCCTTAAGGCTAACCTCCAGCAGCCGATCTCTACGTTCATATCACGAGGCAAAACTATCGTCTAAAACGGTTCATCGTAGAAAGACATTTCCAGAAGCTTGATTTTAAATAATGTTCTTCAAAGGCATGTATCCATTTGCAAAAAAAATATTACAAGATAAAACAAAGACGATCGAAATGTGCCATTTAGAGTCTGTCCCATCCAACTGCCCATGGTTGCATATGTGAATACTATTTTTTTGTTAAGTTCCAACCTTGCTTACACAAGTCAATATTTGTGTGTGTTGGTGTTTCCATGTCTCCTATTATAGAAATGTGACCAAAGATATGAATATCAGAGACACCATAATAAATACAGAGAAAATGATCATGTTCAACATCATTTTTGGAAACGACCATCTCCATCCATGGCAACTGATTTGAAATGCATTGTGATCTAGGCACAATTTTAAAAGGTCATGCAGATGAAACATCTGCAGCTTTACCAAATAAAAAGGCAGAGGTATTGTTCTTAGCAATACTAATTAAGCAGGATTACCATGTTATCATTACCATATGTAGACATAGGTAATCCCAATACGTTTTGTGCGAATGATCCGCCCTACCCTCCCAATCCCAGTTAAAGGGGACAGTTATTGTTTAATCATTACCCGTTTCCAACTGTTTACTCTCCCTTCGATATATTGAAAAGTAACACATCCTATTATAGAGGTCAGAAATCAAAGATGTCAAAAATCTCATTAGTCATTATTATGCCATATTATTATTAGTATTATTCATTTCAGCCCCAAACTATCCCTCATCAGAGCAGCAGCAGGATGAAGAGATAGAGGGGCAGGAAGAGGTTGTCTATTTGGGAGGTGTAGGCTTCCAACATGGCCACGAGTGTGATTGAGCCCACGATCCATGAGTAGGTGGAGTTCAGATTGATGCTTCCGTCAAAGATGAGGAACATGGCCACTGCGATTATCTGGGCGAACACGGACGTGGCAGTGCCCTCCATGGTCTTCTTTGTACCAGGCCATCGGATCTCCCCCATGGTGCTGCCAAAAACTGACGCCACCGTGTCTCCAACTCCTACGGCCAGCACACCGGCGTAGGGCACCAGTCCTCCTGCGCCTGGTAATATCCCTTTAGGGGCACATGGTGCAGGGTACAACCATATGGGTAAGGACATGCCCAGGAGCAGGTAGACATGTGTGAGGATCAGAGGCCCAGAGTCCCGCTCGTCCAGGAACAAGGTGAGCAGCTGCCTCAGGAGCTGCCCCATGGGTCGGATGCGGAAGTACCGCACGTACTCCATCACCAAGAACAAGGCCAGGCACCCCACTGATGCCACGTGGAGGAGCTGCCGGTCGTACAGCAGCCCTGGCACATACGTGGCCACAATGATGAGGTGGAAGTACTTCCTGACGATGGTGGAGGCCTGGTGCTTCTTGGAACCTGACTGGCGCTTGTAGTTCTGGTGCAGCACCACACAGGTGGCTACGCTGGCCAGGAGCAGCCAGTAGCCCAGCAGGCACAGCCTCTTCTCGTTTAAAGTCACAAAGTCCAACAGCCACATGATAGGGTGGCGGCCGATGAACAGCGACAGCCACGGCATTAGGATCCCCAGCGCCAAGACGGCAGTCATCATGTGGAAGAACAGCGATGACACCCATGTTTCTGATTCCATGAAGCAGAAGAGCAGGGCAAAGAAAACCCCCAGCAACAGCGAGCCCACCACCACCACCGGAAGGAAGTAGTTGACGGGGTCGCCCTTGGCCTCAGACAGGCTCAGGGAGCGCTTGATCAGCTGGTTTACGATGAAGCTGATCCCGCCCACGATGAGCAGCGCCTCCCCGGGTGTGAAGCAGCGCGGCAGCAGGTACAGCACGATCAGGCAGAGGTAGACGAAAATCAGCAGCACCTCCAGGACCTCGATCACCTCTGACACCGTCAGGGTCTGTTTGGTGGTGTACAGGATGGCAGCCCCTGCCATGCCTGCTATCACACAAGTGTTTGTGGGCACCGGTCTCGTAACGCCCAGTGCGATGAGGGACAGGAACAGAGCCAGCATCATGCCCGTAACCGTGACCACCATGGAGAATCGCTCAAAGTAGACATTCCCTGAGGCTGAACATTTCTCCTTCAGCACCAGGCCCAGAAGGGGCATCACCATGGAGGCCGGGACAATGCCGCTGTTTGCCGTCGGACGAAACTGGAACACGGCGCCGCCGGAGCGGAGCAGGCGGTCCCATTTGTGCTGTACGTAGAAAGCCTGGATGACGAGGGCTATTGTGCACCAGGAGTGCTGGTTCCAGACCACCATGTGGACACATAGCACCATGGCCATGACAACAGAGGATTCCACCAACACTGGATTTATCTCCATGTTTGCAGAGTGGAGACACACACACACATACACACACACACACAGAAAGAGAGAGGGAGAAAGCAGAAGAGACGTAGAAGGACGTTCTAGAACACAGAATGTTCTTTACCAGATGGTTCCTCTAGCGTGCATCCTTTATATGTTGGTCACTCTTCATTTACTGCAGATCACCTGTTAAAGACAAGTGTTACTCTTGTGGAAAAACGCAAATATAGGCTTAATCATACAACATTTACAAGATTGATAAGAATGCTTACTAAAGCCTTCTCCTCTTTACTGACAAACTGACAACGTGTGAGATATATGATCTGCTGGTCCATGAGTCATCTTATCGAAGGACCAGTGAACTTTACCCCTCTTACCGCCTTCTCTGACATCAAATCGGACGATAATATCAAACTCTCTTTTCAAACGAACATTAAAAAGGATACATTAACTATAAAAGAGAGCGACGTATTCTTTCTTCTTTTCAATATGTTAGCTGCCACCTTTGTTCTTGCAAATAAAAATTGGGGGTTGAAGTAAGCTATGTTCATTGTTAGTCATTAAATATTGACAACGAGATCCATTGCCATACACCCTGCAAGGTGTACGCACTGCTTAGTAATGTTAAAACTCACATTTCTAGTTGCTATTCTGGAAATCGATTTAGCCAAGCTAGCTTTTTTTTTTTTTGCTGAAGTGGGGAATACTGCCCTGTCAAGGATGTTGCGACCCAAGCCAGCATCAAGCTTACGTCAACATCCAACGAGTGATCGTTACAAAATACCACCATTTTCGATGTGTTGCATGGGTTTGAATTCCATATGCATTCATATACAAATACTTACAGTATGTGTGGACGGAACAAAACGGCGATCTGATAGAAACCGGTAGCAGCCTCTTTGACAATATCCTCTCTTCTGTCAGCTGGCGTTCCTCACACCCAGTAGAAGGGGGCCATATTTGACAGCCAAGTCACATGGGGTACGCGTAATAAGAGGAGGGACCAAAACCATTTTAAAATACGTTATTTTAATTAAATGTACCTATGTAATTTGTATTTAACATTTGTACATCAACCGTTTCAGAATACATGAAACCTTAGCTGGCAAATTCTAATGCATTACATTTTGGAAAATACACTTTCTTCTGAAAACTGCATTTTTCACCCTTAACGTTACCATTTTATGTGAAAAGGACAAACCGTTATTCCTTCTTACTAAGTTTTATTTTTGTATCTTATCCCATGATTCATCGCAAATTAATTATTAATCTATCGTAATTTTATTTTTTGTATACAATAACTGTTTTATTAATTTATTTTGCTATGTCGTCAATGAAATATAACGGATATAATGGACGTACGATTCAAGTTATAGACGTTTATTTATGTCTACAGTTTATGTTGGGTTGTGGATAAAAATGTGGGAATGTCTAATACCTATATGCAGCAATAATACCTATTTGTGAATTGCTCATAAATTTTTGTTTTCAAGAAATATGTATCACAGTTCCTATTCGCTGTGTAACGGATGATTACATACTTTTCCTTTGTAATAATTTAACCATATCATTATTATTTTTTATAGTAACCAAATTGTCTGTTTAAGAGGAAAAGGAACTAGACAAAGAAAACAGCCGGAGAGCAAGACTCAACCCCTGCGGAAAGAGACGCAACGGCCACGCCACACTTCAACCAATCACATGGCAGGACCGAAGATGGCGGAGTCGGCCTTGTGTGTCAGGTAATAGTCGATACACTTTTAAGTTTACCATGGCCTTCTGTAAAATAATTTACGAATGGGAAACTCAATTATAAAGAATGCCTAATGTTCACAACTTCAAACTCGGTTGCTCCTTTTTATTCAAATAAACGACGACTACGCACAAACCTTCCAAGTCATTAACTGCACGCTAAATGTAACTTACCTTAGCTTAGCAACTGCTCGGCTGTTGGATTTGAATGGGTTTTCAGCGCGATTCAAAGCATGACAACAACAGCATGTCATCACTTACAACCCAGTAAAGAAACCATGGCGATTCAGCTGCTTACAGTCTCCATATCCTTATTGATAACTTTAGTAAAAGTGGAATAAATGTATTCAGATGGAACAAAATCGCCCATATTTCCGACCAACGAAGAGTAGCCGTTGTTGAGCTGTTCACAAACTAAACATGATCCCTGCAACTTGGTTTTATTTTAATCTCATTTTCTTTTAACAACACGTTATACGTTATAGTACGGCGTGCACTATAACGTCATATTGTTAATTTTCAAATATGGAATTCATGAAGAACATCTTGCTCAAAAATCTATCCCAGTAGAATACGAGCTCGACGTGGTGCAGATATGGAAATGTATAGTTGTCTACTTTGGTATAGCAATACGACTTGTTGCTAAATGCTTAAAGTAACCTAGCCACATCATTGTTTATTGAAGGAGCTTTTACTTCAATGATGTACTGATTGTGCTTGCATCTCTGACTGCATAAACTACTGTTCAGTGGGACATACAAATGAAATACATTTCAGTAAACATTTAATTGTATGTGATTAAGATGCAGCCTATAAGTATGTGTAGAAACTGAATATACAATCTCCCCCAGAACAGCGTACTTTTGATCATTACATAAAGACAGGAAATGGTATTCCCTCATGATCCAACCCAATGTTTTCTCACAGGAGTAGTCGGGAGCTATGGACAATTCTGCTGGGTAGATCAGCATTGAGAGAACCGGTATGTGCTTTGTCTATTTTCTCTTACTATTATTTTAAACCTACAATCCAGGCCGTCATGAATCTGCTCAATTGTCGCCATTAATCTACGTGTTCGTTCGTATGTGTGGCTGGTGACATCCAAAGAAATAGCATTCAAGATTCATTTCTTTGCCATTATTATCAGAATTTACTTTATTGCCAAATAAATTAAACGCAGAACTATCGACCAATCGATTGGTCGAAGAGTAGGTCAAATTTCAGTTGACAAAGATTTTCTTTGGTTGACTACAGCCCTACCAGACACACCACCCAAACCAGTTACCAGACACTCACCATCCAAACTGCACACTACCGATCCAGTTGTCAGACACCCACCACCCAAACTACACACCACCAATCCAGTTGTCAGACACCCACCACCCAAACTGCACACCAGGTATCCAACTGGATACCTGGTTAGGGTTAGGGTTAGGTTAGCCCTAACCCTAACCTAACCCTACTAATAACTATTAGTCACACCCACCACCCAAACTCTACACCCCCTATCCAGTTACCAGACACCAAACACCCAAACCTATTAAGTTAATCCAGTCATCCTGCCTTATCCAAAGAAGAGGAAAACGCAAGTAGTTAGAGGGTCCATGTACGTTTTGATAGTTTGTTTATAGGATTAAAATACAAGTAAACAACTTGATTTTCCTTCTTGTTTTTGAATGAGAAACATCAATGAAAATACAAGTAAAATGATCCTTGTCCTGTTTACAAAACCAATAAATGTGAGCTAACATCTTGCTTTCTGGATATGCTGCTGTCTTTCTCTGAACTACATCCTCAATAATAAAGGCACAGATAGAGGCAGAGCTTGACAGGCACTGGGAAAAGCTACATCAAGGACTTACCTACTACAAACCAGCCAGGTATAACTCTTACTAAAAAATGTTGTCCACCAACAGATAAAGGTACCAATGTTACATTTGTCATTGTATTTTTCTTCCCTTTTCGATACAGTTCATCAGCTGTTGCCAAATTGAAAGCAAACAAGGAGGCTGCCAAGCCGCTGAAGGACTTTTCACTGAGGATAAGCAAATTACTGGTGAGAGTTTGGGATGCTTGTCGTATTTAACTTTCTATTTTGTCTATGTACTTTATCATTACACTTTTATACTGTTATAATGTACTTGTTTCATCAATGTATATATCTTTTTTAATTGGTTCAATATGAATACATACTTTACTATATCCATTTTTCAGGGTCTTGATGAGGAAAAGAGTTTGCAGATTTTACAGTGCTACTTACAAGAAGACTACAGAGGAACGCGTAATTCATTAAAGGTACACAAAATCCCTTGGATTTCCTTCTGTTGGTGCATATTGTTTTAATGAGGTTGTATGATTTTGTACAATGTAGATGGAAACCAATTTCAATAATGCCATTACCTTTACAGTCGGTTCTCCAGGATGAGAGACAGAGCCAGGCATTACTGCTCAAGGTCAGTGTACATGGTTAAAGCCATTCACACACTCTTTATGCACGATCATCAAAGTAATTGTTATATAAATGCATGTAAAGTTTCCCTGCAGAACTTCATTTATAAAATGATGCTGACTCCCAACCAGAAATGTTCTTGCAATTTAACAACTTGATGGTGAAGCTTCACCAGTTTTACATCAAAATTATGGAATTGCTTAAAATAAAGTTATTTTTAAATGGTCTTCTTGGTAGGCTTATTTTAATCCTCATAGTCTGATGCTCTTGCAATGGAGGCTGCCAAGGCGGTTTAGTAAATGTCAGCGTTAACGGGAAGCCTATAATTAAAGAACAAGTAAGTTTACGAAACATTATGAGGGATTCCAGAAGAAGCCTAAAACGCTAATCCAATACACGGCTAAATGTCAATGAGTACTCGTAAATTCGTTTTGTGTGCGCTTTTTTCGGTGTGAAAAGATTCCACGATAGTTTCCACCAATGTACACATATGGAAGGTCAGTTAAATCTGTATTATATACAGTCTATGTTAAGTCAGTTTAAGCTGTATTATATACAGGCTATGTTAAGTCAGTTCAACCTGTATTATATACAGCCACGCAGTTCTTTACCTGCTTTTTATTGTTGTAGCGGTAGTTGGATACACTTTTAAACAGTGATTTTAATCCATTGGGAACATTTTTAAACGTTAAACGTGAGACCTCTCCTGTTAAATTGCAATTTAGTCAGGCTATTGTTTAATGTAGGATACTTCTGTAATTGGCCTATGTAATTGGTAGAAATATTGATGGCTCTATAGAGAGGAGTGCTGCTGCCCGACCGTCTCCTCAGTAGGTATACACTGCTAGACACACTGGACTCATACCGGTGATCAAGTCTTTAGTTACCCGCGTAATTCAGAGCATAAATATGTGGGAATATCTGGGAAACACTTATGTGTACGATAACATTATAAAGTTACAGCAATGTTCAAAATGCTCATAAAGTTATAAAGATTTTCTCAGGCAATGGTGGTGAAGACAACCACTCCCATGATCCCACGTTACTTCAAACGTCTTTTGTTATTGTTTTGATTGAGCGCCCTGTGTTGGCAGAAATTACATATATCTTTAACGATTAATATGTTTCTTGTGTCCACAGATAGCAGACTTTTACTTTGAGGAGCGTGTGTGTCTCCTCCGATGCGTCCTACTCTTATTGACATACTTTCAGGATGAGAGACATCCCTACAAAGTAAGAAACATATTTCAAGAATACACTAGGCAGCATAACTTCAACCCAAACACAATCTTTAATTTTCAGTTTGATATGATTGTCTTTGTAGGCCGAGTATGCAAGCTGTGTGAATAAACTGGAGAAGGACCTAGTGGCCAACTACAAGTCACAGTTTGAAAACTTGTTCAAAGCAGAAGCTCCAACATGGGAAACCCATGGCAATCTAATGGTGAGAACTGCACACAACAAACCAAGGCGAAGTGGAAACTACTTGCATTGATTACATGATTCATAATAATGATACTTGATTTAGTATTAACTTGTTTGACAAAGTGAGCACAGTAGGGCTATCTCAGGGATAGGCCATATGCCAGCTGAGGAAAAATAATAAAATTGATTAAAATACACATAATGAACTATGAACAAATAAATACAACAAACTATATCCAAATGTTTGTTTTAGACGGAGAGGCAGATATCGCGGTGGTTCCGCCAGTGTCTCCGAGAGCAGTCTCTGCTGCTGGAGATTCTCTTCCTGTACTACGCCTACTTTGAGATGAGTGCAACCGACCTGCTGAGCTTCACCAAGCTGTTCAAGGAGCAGGGCTTTGGCCTCAGGCAGACCAACAGACACCTGGTGGACAAGAGCATGGACACCCTGGTTGACCGCATCGGGTGAGACTGCTTTGAGACGCTTTTTGTTTTTATGTACTTCCTATCTGGGACAATGTATGGAACTGTCTTATTGATTAAAAATGTTGTTTTCCTGCACTGTGAATGTCGTTGGTGTTTATAGGGTGCAGTATGAATAAATTAGCCTTGCATTTGTAACAATGTGAGAACTGTCTATACGATTTTAATTTATGTTTGAAATAATGGCTCCATTTATTACATTTGCAACTTAAAAAAAGGGTTATGTTGCCTGAAATTACAAAAGAAGGGTTTTAGAAGTTTATTTTTATCGAAGCGCCAAATACGTTTTTCAAAGCTATAACGTTCAATTTAACATTTCTCACAGTACTACATTAATATGAACACCAAAATGTACATAATCCTTTATCTGAAATAGCCAATCGTTATTAATGTTTTCTTTGTTGCCTACAGGTACTTTAGCTCCCTGATCTTGGTAGAAGGGATGGACATCGACTTCCTTCACAAGTGTGCACTGGAGGACTGCACGGATCAACACCAGTTTTACAGCACACCTGAAGTCACCAAGGTGGGCTTTCAGTCTGTATAGTTTTTTACTATAGTTCTGTAGTTACTCCTCCACCCAAAGCAGACTCAATGAATCCTAGGAATAGTTAAACTGACACATCCCACGGTTTCCATGCCCATGAAAATGCTGAAGATGTTTGTGCTAAATCAAGAAGCATTTAACAATACGTCTCTCTAGGCCTAGATATGGTATAGATGCAGGAAAAGAAAAAGGGTTATTGTAGGGGGAAATGCTTCCGAAGAAGAGGCAAGCAGTGGCATAGGGCTGTACCCTGAAATTGGAATAGTCTTATTGTTCTGATCCGACTCAAATTCTCTGTCAAATAATTGTGGGTTTAAAAATATAAAACAATCATGTGCTTTATAATAACCAAATCAAACCAGTTATAGAGCCTGCTCCAGGCAAGATTTGAGAGTTGGAAAGAGCGCAGAAGAGAGCAAGGTTTTGAAAAAAAACATCCCAAATTCACCCACCTGTGGTGTACCTTAGCTATATGTGATTAACAGACAAGATGTATTCCCTGAAACTATCAGAAGAGATTCCCTGATTGGTCAGAATTGAGGCGGAAGCGGTTTAAAAGCGAAATTGTCTCATACAGCACATGCAGTCAATTCAAAAAATATATATTTTACATTTCACACACAAATACCTGATGGATGTTTGCTATTTTTAAGAATTACATTAAAATGATAGCTCTTAGATCATGCTATAGAGCTTGCCTACAGCACATTCTAATAGGCCTACATAAATTGCATTATTAACTGTTAACTAGTGATGCACCAACTTGCAATTTGCTGATTGCAGTGGCCGATCACGTGACTCAAACTATTGTGCACAAGACGCGCCGTCATTTGGTTCATTGGTCTAGTGGTGCGAATCGATCTTCGAATCTCGTTCAATATTTGAATCATTGTATTTGTGCTGTCTCTAACGTTTGTCATCTGAGCTATGGGCTTTGATGGACAAGGGTACAAAGGAGTTTTTAAGCTGACAAGTAGACAAACAGTACACGATATAGCCAGTATTTTCATAATCAATCCCCATTATTAGGTTTATTTTGGCACATGATAAAACAATGCACCTGTGTCTGAGGATAAACTTTAATACACACATTTAAACACCACATAGAAAAAGGTTCCCTATAAAGTGATGAGCATGCGCAAAACCAAGAACAAATGAACGATCCACTCACAGATACTGATCGTTACGTACCGGATCATAGAAGTAATATGTATGCATGTGCAAATCCAAGAACGACTAAACGAAATGAACGATCCACTTGCAGACACGAATCGTACGTATCGGATCGCACAAAAGATTTGTTCTTTTTGAACGAATCGTTCATGAATCACACATCACTAGTTCAGTCACCGAGACAGTAATGTTATCCTTCTTTAACATAATTCATCTGGACTCACAAAGGAAAGCTTCGCTTAACGGTATAAATAGTTTTTTGTTGATCTCGGTTATAGGATGCAATAACCAGCCTGCATCTCACCGGGCTTCATTCTCCCCGTGTTATTTTTTATTTATTTTTTATGTAGGTTTGCGCTAAAAGTTGTCAACCTGGATTTGTTGTTATTCACACATCCCCGATAAAACAAGGCTGCCCCCCGCTAATACTTTCTGCTTCATGTGAAACTTACTTGCTGCTCCGCCGCTTTAATGGAAGATAAGCGAGAGATTTTCAATGTCTCTTAACAGCGTAACCAAGTGTTACGTGTAGCCAAACGATTTCAGCCGTAGTACTTTCATGTCAACATAGTTCCTACAATGTGAAGCAAAGGCTTTTTTGAAACCTAGACAAATAACCTACAAATAAAAGCATCTCCAATGTAGCCTACATGCGAACGTTGCCGATCGCACCATCTTCATAAACAATCCAGACACATGCAGTAAAATCAGTTAGACAATTTATTCTATATACACATACAATACAATAATGACCAAAGAGCTGTATAAGTCATTATTTGTTATGCAAAGCTTAGTAACAACACCCGCTTCTTCCTGGTAGCCGTCCTTTTCTCTGACTGCAAATACTGATACGTGCAGAGCGTATCACAGGGGATACTGTTACATTTGATTATATGTTGGAATAAATCGGTGTTGGTTGTGTATTATCCATACAGTCTATGGTATCCGTCCATTCCTTAATGCGCGATTGAGATTGTGTTGGACTGACTTATTCCAATAAATAGTCCTTCTCCTTTGTTAGTGATGTTAAATTAATTTGATGTTCCTTTACGTCCCAACTTATAGAAACGGTCAGAAAACTGTGTGGTTCCACTCTTAACTAGTCTAGACTAAACTCCGTAGTGCTCTGTGTTTAAGAAAGGACACAACGGCACGTAAAGGAACACACAATGCATTTCCATCGGCTAAACTAATTACCAAAAACCCTCAAAAATCGCTTACTAAGAACAAATTATTAAATATATATACCAATATAAAATGATTGGCACACAATGATTTTCATAAGAAACATCCTATTCATATATATTTCACTATTAAAACAATCTGTGATCGGTATCGGATCGGCCGATCGCACATTGAAAAGATCGGTGATCAGGATTGGCCTAAAAAAAACCTGATCGGTGATTCACTACTGTTAACCATTGGTAAGAGAAAATAATAATTGTTGCATCTAATTAGAGATCTACAACTATCAACATTGATGTGTTAACGCTCCAAAACATAAAACAAGTCTCTCAAATGAGCTGTGCATGTTTACTTTATATTCGCGCTCAGTATTAAAGTGATCTTCAGCGGGCAACGAATGGGAAGATCTGCAGTGCAAGTCTCGCGGTGTACTGAAAACTAAAATGCCGATACAATGGCCTTTGAAGTGGGGCAAAAAGAGACGATCGCCCTTCAGGTTCCAGCATTTAACACCGCTAAACCTGCATTGACTTGGACCGCTGTGGCTGCCTTTCGCTTCCCGCTTTAGATGTTTTTTTATTGCGGAGTGTTTATTGCAGACTTGGTTTGCTTTAAGGACATTGGCGTTCTCGGAAAAACACGAATCACAACAGGCAGGGATTGCGCACACACACACTCGCGCTGGTGAAAACTCCCCTGAGAGGGATAATGTATAGATTGTAGTGAAGTTAACTGGCGCATCCAAATGTTTCGATAGGATAGTTGTTTATTTTTTATGTAGTTTTCTTTTTTCTTTTACAGGTAAAAGTGTGATAATAACTATTTAGCAGCTATTTCAACATTTGGACAACATTACTACTACTACTACTACTACTACTACTACTACTACTACTACCAGATTTGGAATTTGAATTTTTTTGTTTTGCTCTCTAGTCAGCCATAATTTAGAATAGTATGCGGTTTTTCATATTGTATTGAAACCTTTTTTGGTTTTATGACAATTCCTACTTTCGAAGCAGTGGGTCCTAATTGGAACTTAAGTGTGCGCTCACACTGGAGTGGTTCAGCATCACTATTGCATCCTTTGGGGAGAACCCCGTTATGGTTTGTAGTAACAAGTTTCAAACCTTTTTATGGATTTCAGTTTATGTGGCATTAGGTAGTATTTAGCAGTGTTTGGGCTCCAACGGTATTTTCCGGTCTTTCAGGAGATGGATCAGCTGCTGATAACACTGGGAGACATCCCCCACCATGGCCCGGTGCTGCTGGCCTGGGTGCTGCTGAGGCACACGCTGAAGCCAAATGAGTCCAGCCCTGTCGTCAGGAAGATAGGCAACACCGCCTTGCACCTGGGGGTCTTCAAGTACCTGTCCAGCATGCTGCAGGGCCTGGGGGTCTCAGGAAATAATGTAAGGCAGTGTTTATTAAAGCGGTTCATTTTGATTGGAGTGGTGTTTATAATGGTGGTTCTCAGTTGTAGCATTAGAACATATTCATGCCGCAGTGTGTGGCATGAAATGAGGTGTTGTGAAGATGTGTATTTTATTTTGCATGGATTTATCAGATTATTTTCAAATGCCACATGTATACTATTTCCTGTGTCTGCACAAAACATCAGTTAATGGTTGCATTTAAATATGCACTATGTAATTCTTTTACTGCAGAATTTACCAGTGTACAAAACCTATCTGAACTAGAAAGTTTCCACAAGTCAATCCATCCAGGGAATTTTGCTTCCCCTGCCCACCGTTGGAAAATCGCAAACTGTTTCAATATTACTATATTTACTTATAACATAGACTGAACTGTCTGAATTGTATGTAGCTATAACTACAACTCAAGCCACTAGAGATTGCTAATGGGAAAACTTGCATAGTGCAGGTTTAACAATATTTAAATGTTGCTGTATTTTCATATCTCCCTACAGTGTACAGCCAGCACTGCCAAGATGTGCATCTATGGCCTCCTCTCATTCGTTATCACTTCCTTTGAAGAGGAGACTCTGGGTAGCCCACAGGTACCAATCTGCATTAGGGATGTAATGATTCATTGATATGCGTCGGTCCCAGATTTGAATGTTTACGATGAGTACAGGATGGTTGGCAGGACCCCAACCGATCCATAATTAAAATTTTTCACCAGGAAATTGATTAAAACCTAACAAATCGACTATTCACACATGTTCTTCAAATCAACACTCCACTTTTTAAGTTGCAACATCAAAGGATTTCTTACCTTTTGTTGTTATCAAACTAATCACCAATATTCTAATACTGTATCATACCAATACCACTATGTGTAGTTCTAATACTGTATCATACTAATACATATCATACCAATACCACTGTTTAGTACTAATACTGTATCATACTAATACATATCATACCAATACTACTATGTATAGTACTAATACTGTATCCCACTAATACTACTTATCATACCGCTATTACCGTATTTTTCTATAAGCCACAGGAGTGGTAAAATGGGGTTGTATGTTTGAAAATACCACAAATAAGCCGCTCGGTAGTATAAACCACATCTTATTACGCTTCTTTGCCCACAACCCAAATACTTCCGTGTGTGTGTACCGCCCAATGCTGGCATGAAACCATTACGACATTTTTTTAAGTAGTACAATATTCCTTGGTCCATTGCCGATTCAAGCTTTAATAAAGTCCTGAACTTTTTGACATTTTTAGTCTGTTATGAAGTGATGCCAATGTTAATTTCTTTACGAGGTTATTCTTCACTCGCAAAACCTCTAATGTAAATGAGCATATGGGGTTTACATCATGACCGCATTAGGAACGGAAAATGGCGCCGATTTGTTTCTTTTTCTTTGAAGTCTTTGTGCACAAAATCGACCTATAAGCCGCTCTTGAAAATATGATACCTACTGATGCCTACTTATAATGCTACTAGGCCTAGGTTCAAACTGTATCGCTTTAGTTTACCCATTTGTTAAATTTTTGTCAACAAATCATTTAAACTCCATTCAACCCTTAACATTTTACAAATCATTTAAAGCCAGCAATCCAGTTTAGCATCAGCCTACAGTCACACCGCAATTTATTTTGAATTGTGTGTTTTCTTAAATTACCCCTTGATTCTTCTTGCTGACCAAAGTGTTAATTTGCGCCTGCAGCATCTGATCGACGCTGCATGCGAGGTGCTCTCTGCTCCGAGTCTTGCCGAGCTCTTCTGGGAAATGGTGAGTCCCACAGTGAAACTATAAATAAATTACCCTAAAATGTAAATGGTATTATTCATTCCGTTGTGTCTTTTCATTTGTCAATGCAGAGACCCAACATGGGGCTGGGCATGATCCTGGACAGCGCTGTGGGGATGTTTCCTCACAAGACTGGACCGCTGCTACAGCTCTTAACCGCACTTCTGTCAAACAAGTCCACTGTAAAAAAGGTATGTTGTCGATTCGCACACACTGCCACTTGTAGCACACATCAGTTTATGTAAACAAATGTACAACGCTGAACAATATATTTCTTTCATTTGTGTGGGGGCAGGTGTACACTTTTCTAGACAAGATGTCTTTCTACACGGAGGTGTACAAGCAGAAGCCCAACGAAATCATCTCCAAGGACGATGAGACACTCTGGAGGAGACAGATCCCCAAACTCCTCTACCCTCTTGGTAAGAGAATGCCCTTTAAATCCATTGGCTGTACAGTCCAGTCCAGCTCAACTGTTGCCTTGTCTAGATCAATTGCTGTAGAGCAAATACACACACTGCCAAGGTTAGGGGGCTTATTCACACTGGATCTACCTCTGCTAAGAATTGTATGCACACCATGCACTCATGGCGTTGGATGTTAAATGCGTCCACCAAACAGCATAACCATATTATATAATGCAACACATATTGGCTTCCATTCCATGATGTATAGCACTGGAATGATGGCCATTCCAGATGTGATTGAGGAAGTTGTTCCACTCTAACTGATATGGTCCATCGGTGCCCCCAGGCTCTGGACAGACCAACCTGCGGATGCCCCAGGGCGTGCTGGGCCAGGTGGTGATGGCGGGGGAGCAGGGCTATGTGGTGCGCTGGGACTACTCCTACAGCTCCTGGACTCTGTTCACCTGCGAGGTGGAGATGCTGCTGCACGTGGTGTCCACTGCAGGTAAGGACCTGCATTCACGTGGACACGAGCCTTGGTGGATGTACAACATTTAAAAAAAGATGAATTACTATCTTTGAAGACCGAAAAGGATAATACTGTATTGATGGACATTATACATGGACACGTGTGAATTCGATCACTTTTTTGGCATTTTAATGTATTGATGAACAATATGCATAGACATGTTAATGATCTCACTTTTCTTGACATGGTAATGTATTGCTTAGTTTATCAAATTTGCGGGATCCTGGGGCCAAAAGTACCCCCACAGATGGGTCACAGGCTGAATAATACACTGCTTGTGCGTGCAGTGTTTTTTCTCCGGTCTGCCTGTATCTTCAACGTTAAATTGTATTTTTATTTTCAATAAGCAAAGATAACAAGCATTGCCATCAAGAAAATGATGGCCATGCTTTTATTCATCTGTCCATGCTAGATGTCATAGCCCACTGTGAGCGGGTGAAGCCCATCCTGGATCTGGTCCATAAGATCATCAGCACGGACTGGACCGTGTCGGATTGTCTGCTACCTCTGACGTCTCGCATTTACATGTTGCTGCAGAGGTGAGCTTGCTAGTCCACCTCTGGCATTACCCTGCATGAGTCCCTACACATTCAGCATCATGCTCTTCTTCCTTTGTGGTTTCTGAAATGGTTTTGACGCTGAAAGTGTTTTATGTTTATTATCTTTCCATATGTGGGTTTCAGGTTAACATCGGTTATTAACCCTCCAGTGGCCGTGATCGCTTCCTGTGTCAACTGCCTTATCGTGTTGGCTGCCAGGAACCCTGGAAAGGTGGGTACAATGTTAACATACAACAGCCTGTTGGCTCTAAATGCACTTTTTTACTTGATAGCACTGGTGCTTCCAACTTCAAAAAGTGAGGCACATGCGCAAAAACCCCTACAAATGCGCAATGGTAGCGACCAATAATAAGTAATTACTAGTAAAAAAAAATTGTATTTCAATTGGAACGTGACTCATTTAATACACTGATTAATTTGCATGCTGGAGCAGGAGTTGAGAATAAATATAATGTGAAACCATCTTATCCTGCTGCCTACTCAGTACCTGTGTTCCTCTTCTCCAGGTGTGGTCCAGTCTGCACCACACAGGCTTCCTCCCCTTCGCCTCCACCCCGCTGACCAACATGGCCCAGTCTATAAGGTACTGTTCATGCCAGATGTCTGCTACTTGGCTCATCTTAAAATGCAAGCAGTATAAAGGCTGTCTTTGAACTTCTCTGATGCAAATCATGCAATGTTATTGGAGTTTTTGGCCTTTTATCACGTAAAAAAATATTAAACTAAACCAAAAAGGTTTTGCCAAGTACAACGAAGTCTGTGCTGGAATCCTTCCTAAATGTTTTCAATTTCAATGATTTTAGTTATTTATATTCAGTTATTAGTCTCCTACTAACACACATTGTCTCCCATCATGGCACGAATGTTTATACTGCCACTATTCTCTACTGTGGGCGGTGGTGTACGTGTTTGTGTAGGTGTGATGTCTGTACTAAAAATCCCCCCTCCCTCCCCAGCGCTGAGGGAATGAAGGCGGGTAACTATGGCAATCTGCTGGTGCAGATCGAGCAGCCCAGGGGAGAATACGCCGTCACCATCGCCTTTCTCCGCCTCATCACCACCCTGGTGAAGGTACTCTTGCTGTTTTTAAAATGACCCAGCACCGTCATTCCTCAGTCTGTTCAACGGTTAACTGACAAAATCCATTCATATACTGATACTTTGACACTTTATTCCAAATAAAATCAGTAATAATTAGTATTAATCTTTTTAAAGGGGTCCTACTTTACCACCAGGTGTTAGTGAGTCAATACCATCACAAGTGGGAGTGTCCATCCAGGTGTATGATAGATGGATAGATCAACTCCTTTCTGTCACCTCCCTAGTGGACTGTACCAACTAGTAGGCTGTACTATCCATTACACATCTCGGTGGACACTCCCACTTGTGATGTCACCAGTTGTCACCATTTCGTAAAATAGGGGCCCTTTTTTAAATATCAAATTTTAGTACAGTAACTTGTTAATGAAATCTTTGTGTGTGTGTGTCTGACCTCTGTGATTCAGGGTCAGCTGGGCAGCACCCAGAACAAGGGTCTCATCCCCTGCGTCCTGCTGGTGCTGAAGGAGATGCTTCCCACCTACCACAAGTGGCGCTACAACACATACGGCGTCCGGGAAAGGATAGGTGAGGGGCAAATGTAAACAAAAACTGCAACATGACTGTTTTTTAAGTGGTTAAAGTAGTAATACAGCCTAAATCACTTTGCCATTGTTACAAAACAGTGATGGTGATTGGTGATGTACCACATACCCCAGGTCCTGTTTTCCGATTTGTGTAATATTTAGTACTTTATTGTTATTTGCAATTTGTCAGTGGCTATGTCAGGCTTCCTGCGATCTGCTCCAGTGCGCTATCTTCTTATGGTACCCAGAATGACTTTCGCTACCCCGCTCAACATCAGGAGGCAGCATTCTGTAAATTGTATATTAATACATTTAATAAATTAAATAAATGTATTTTAACGATATGAATAACAGGCTTTATTATAAATGCGAAAGCTACACATAAAATATGCACACAGGCGGTCACATCAAAAATAACGGCAGGATTAGAGAGCTGGTTAGTCTGTAGGGAAAGCTAGCCGGGCACCGCTAACTTTAGCTAAGCCAGTGTTGCATTATAGAACACGGTGCTGGATTTATGCTCCCTCGCTATGGGGAAAAAACAAGAAACCTTTCAGAGTTGTTGCCAATACTGGCTAACATTTCGGTATGCTGCTATTGCGGAAAGGGGAGGACGGAAATTAAAAAGATTCTGAGACAGAAGCCCTGAGTTGTTCTCCTATGGGAATTAAACTAATATCTGATACTTATGGTTGATGCTACACCGATTTGAAGAAATACTCTCCTTTTAACCCCCAATGTAACTACTGTAGCAGTTTGTCCGTGTGACATAGTGGTGTCTAAAGAAATTGAGTTTAGCCGCGGCAAAGGGAAATACAACACTTAACAGTATAATATGACCTGGGTTGTAAATCACCAATAGACGTTTAATAACGATGGTCTTACTGCTTTAATGTTGACACTATACTGATGTATTGCGTTTGGTCCAGGGTGTTTGATCTTGGAGCTGGTCCATGCCATTCTGAACCTGAGTCCTGAAGGGGAGGACGCTGGCAGGTACGTTTAAGACTTGCTTGGTGACCTGCTTTGTTTCAATGCTCCATGTAGCTTTGACATTAGTTTGAGGTACATTGGGGACATTTTATTGTTGGAAAATGTGTGTCTAATGCATTAGACACACATTTTCACACAGATCGCTCTGCAGCAATCTCTGAATTCATGTTCACACATTTACTTTTCCTGTTTCCCTTCCCGCAGCACTCCCACCCTGCAGTCGCTGTGCATCTACAGCCTGGCCAACACTGAGGCGGGCCAGGCCGTGGTCAACATCATGGGAGTGGGGGTGGACACCATAGACATGGTCTTGGCTGCTCAGCCCAGCAGGTGAGGCCCACTGATACACAATGGTTTCTAACCGTAGCATCCCACCTTCATCCCTAAATTCAATTATAAATGCATATATCTTTATATATCACAGTCTTATTTTCATTGAACATTCTTTTATGATTACTCATTCAATATGTTCTACTTCTACATCCTATTTTGTGGAATGAATGAATACATTTGGGGGCAGGATAGTGTAATATACCAGGGTATTTAGAAATCCCGAAGGTATGATTCAATACCGTCAAAAATACAGCAATCGTCCTTCAACTGAACTTTTCCGACATCTTACGAATACATTTTATTTTACGTTAATGTGTATTTGTATTATGTTTTGGAAATAAAGTATTTGCCGTTGCATTGTTGTTGAGACTAAAATATTTTTGTTCGTCAACTAAACGTTTAGTTGACGAATGAACTTGCCCGGTTAGGGGGAATGTCCCGTGTTTGACAAATTTTACAAAAACGACAAAACTGAAAGGGACATTTATAGCAGCATAGCGCTGCTGTGGTAGTGTATCACACATCTTGATAGCAGTTTATGTAGTTTGAAAGTATATCTTTTTTAAGTTAGAAACATATTGGATAGTCAACAGATATTCACTCGCTAAACTTCAGCAATTTGACGCGGTAAACTAAAGACGCAAGACCGGTATGAGTGCCGTGTGTCTAGCGGCGTATACATGCCCAGTAGGCAGTGGAGGCAGCAGAACATCTCTATAAAGAGCTATCGTTTGGTCAATATTTCTACACAAAGCACCCCTATGGATATTACATTAAAATTGCTGTTTAAAAGTGTATCCCGCTAGCTCTACAACAGGAAAAAAACTGAATGGTCTGTGGGGCTCCGGTAATGTAACGCCCTATATGATGCAGGGTGTACTGACTTTTGATATGTGTATATTGATGAAAACTATTGCAGACTTTAAAAAAAGACAAGAACTCGTTGAATTTTGGACTGAATCAATGGAAGACGCACACTTATTTCCTATCTATTCATTATTCTACGGGCCATAAGTATTTAAACCCTGCAAGAATGGTCTCAGTATGTAAATTGCATGTTAGACACACAGCATTGTAGGCTACACAATGTCATACATGCTACAATGACTTCTATCAACAGCAGCTCAGCTTTTAGGGTTTTCAATTGTTTCATTTTATATCATATACTATATAAGACTAACATTTTATACTGGTGGCACTGGTGCCACTAACCTTTTCATTTGGTGGCACCCTAACAAATTTCGCGCTCCTCCTCCTGAATTAAATACCTACTAATAATAACAGGCTGCTAATTGGGTAATATACTCCAATTAAGATTTTTCCTCCACACATGGAGGAAGTGCTGATTTTTTTTCCATTTTTATTTTACTGGCACTGAAAAGCAACCTCGCATCCACATGATAAATGGTCGCAAATGCGATCATTTTGGTCGCAGTCTTGAGCCCTGACCGGCACCCAAGCCTACTAGTGGTTAGCTGAAAGATTCTGGGTTCAAACCCTAATGCCCTAAGGCCTACCTGTAGGCATTCTTGGGCAAGATAATCAAACACTTTACAAACCCTCAATGATCAAACCCTATGCTTATTAAACAAAAAAAAATGACTTTGGATTAAAACAATTGCTTTGGATAAGATGGTGAACATTCTATTTTCATTGAACCACTAGTTAACGTAAAAGCTTGTTAATTCTACATTGCGTGACATAATTGCATGGCCATTCCCACCCTGTGTGCTCGTCTCCAGTGGCGGTACGGAGGGCCCAGAGCAGATCCTGATCCAGACGGTGAAGCTGGCATTCTCTGTCACTAACAACGTCATCCGCCTGAAGCCCCCTTCCGACGTGGCATCGCCTTTGGAGCAGGCCCTCACCCAGCACGGCGGCCACGGCAACAACCTCATCGCCGTGCTGGCCAAGTACATCTACCACAAGCACGACCCCGCCCTGCCGCGCCTCGCCATCCAGCTGCTCAAGAGGCTTGCTACAGTAAGAGCTCGCTCAGTCTGGATATTGTAACAAGTCTTTAACAAGGTCTTAACTGTGTTATTTTGGGGAAGGATAGTCTAATGGTTAGGGTGGTTGACTCAAAAGGTTCTTGGTTCGAGCGCCAATGTCCGCAGTCTGCCTGAAGACATCCTTCAGCAAGAGACCTTACATGCTCATTAATAACATGTACTAATAAAAGGACTCGCTGTATGCTGCTTTAGATAACAGCGTCCACTAAACGCAAACATTATTATTTAGGATAATGAGGTTTCCAACTTTGTCTCCTATCACAAGATTTGAGGGTTGGATAGTTTGACTCCCAGCCGAGGTGCAGCCGATGTCTGCGGTTTACCTGTCAGCGTCTTTGAGCAAGATGCCCATACCTCATCAACCCTTACCTTAATAATGAAATGTTTTGGAACATAAGGTCTACTAAACTACACATTTTTATCAGTTCAAAATGTACCGTAAAGGGCATTTTTCAAGTTTTTAATATAATTATCAACATGGGAGTGGAAATAACTATGCCTGGTTTATGCAAATGCATGTTTTAATTTATTTATTGGAAATCAAGTAAGAACAAAAACACAATGTAGTGTGTCCAACCTTTTGTCCAGCATTAACACAGGTCTGAATAATGAAAAACCGAAAGAATGAAACTCAAAGACGGGGAGAGTGAAGCCCACTCTCCAGTGAGACGCAGGCTGGTTATTACTATAACCGAGATCAATGAAACGGGCTCTATATTTGTGGTTAAGTGTAGCCTACCTTTATACAGAGTCAGGGCAATTTAAAGAGGAGTTACATTAAATGCACGACAAGCATTAATTGTCTGTGACTGAACATAATAACGGCGCATCTTGTCCACAATTCGTCTTGTGCACAACAGTTTGTGAGTCACGTGCTCCTGTAATTGCTAGTTGCCATCCGTCAACAAGGTACTAATCCCCCGTGCCGCTCGTCTCTGAATTACTGTCTAGCGGGCACGCATCGCACCCGTCTAAAAGGACAGTAGGCCTACCTGCGTTACTGCGTCCAAAAAATTAGTGCCGTTAAAAAGATTTGCGTTAACGTCGTTATCGCATTTATCACCCAGTCCGTGTGTGTGTAATTATTTTTCCCCCTTCTAGGTGGCGCCCATGTCCGTGTACGCCTGCCTGGGCAGCGACGCAGCCGCCATCCGCGACGCCTTTCTGACGCGTCTTCAGAGCCGCACCGAGGACATGAGGATCAAGGTCATGATCCTGGAGTTCCTCACAGTCGCCGTGGAAACGCAGCCCGGCCTCATAGAGCTATTCCTCAACCTGGAAGTGAAGGACGGTAGCGAGGGTTCAAAGGTGAGAATGCAAAAGAAATTACAGAAAGAATAACTTGTTACTGTCAAATTTCACTGTAAAGGTTATGCTAGAGAATATGTCTTCATGGTTGATTTTGTTTTTGTTTACCCACTAAAGCAGTGGTTGCCAACCTTTCTAAGCCTGTAATGCATTTTTAAGTCTAACAAATGGTTAAATTGCTTCTTAAATTTACACTGTTTAAACCCAATCAACATCTGCCTGTGATATCAATGTCCCAGTGAGCAGTGAGCATGTCCCACCACAGCATATAGGCCTTTCACACATGAACTCTGGATAAACTCCGGAGAATCAGGTCCAGGGATGATCCGGATGTTTGTTCTCTGTTGAAAATGTCTATGGCATTTTACAGCAGCACTACCGCCATGCGCTAACACCTGAAAAGAAAGCATACAGGTGCATTCTGGATGTTGAGCTACCTTATTCTCTATTTTCTCTATATTCTCTGTTCCTTTATCTTACATTAAGTATTACATGTTAAATATGAATGATTCTTTATCTCTCAGTCAAAGGCAAAGCCATCATAATCAATTGTATGTGTTTTTGCATGAAAACAGTGGCAGTTGGTCTGGACTCCTAGGTGGGGAAACGCCCCAAAGTTTCTCTGGGCTTCAGGATATTCACCATGGTAGTCTGAGAAGCTCCTTCCATCCTTGTTGCTCTCTGGGCCTCAAGGTATTCATCATGGTAGTTTGAGAAGCTCCTTCCATCCTTGCTGCTCTGCAGGAGTTCCTGCTGGGGGAGTGGAGCTGCCTGCAAGTGGTACTGGACCTCATCGACTCCAAGCAGCAGGGGAAGTACTGGTGCCCCCCCCTGCTGCAGCGCGCCGCCCTGGCCTTCCTGCTGGCTCTCTGGCAGGACCGCCGCGACAGCGCCATCTCCGTCCTACGCACCAAGTATGCACATCTTATACTTCTGGCTTCCTCTGTCAACCATGATGGATGTCATTTATTTATTTAGTATATTTATGTATACGATTTTGAATTTTGGGGGGATTTTTGAATTTGTATTTATTCGACATAGACATGGATATCTTTTCTGTGCATTTATTTTTTGTTTTCTTTAGTTTTACTTAACTTCTACTTTTTGTCCTGTACTTTTTGCTCTGACACCCTAATTTCCACTCTGGGATAAGTAAAGGACATATATACTTTTTTCACAGAGATAAGTTTTGGGAAAACTTGACAACTCCTCTTTTCGGTACACTCCCATCTCCCTCAGAAATGACAGAGGTAAGGCTGTGACTGATCAGATTATGTAGACATTGAGTAAGGAAAAATAATTACAATGGTTTGTCAATATAATGACCTCTGCGCTTTCCCTCCAGTACTGTGTTCTGGAGACGTGTGCGTTTGTCATGAAGATCATTGGTCTGGAGATCTATTATGTTGTCAGGTAAGTTCATATATTTGTATTCATCTCTTAGCTGTGTGGGGGCATTGATGCTGATGTAGGATTGTTATATTATAATACAGGCTGTATTATATTATATATGTGAACATTTGATGTATTATAATACCTCAAATTAAAGAAGTATGCAAATGTCAATAAGGTATGAATATAATACCAAGTTGTTGCACGTTGGCAGCGGCTCCTTGGAGCAGTCTCTGAAGGACGCGCTGCAGAGGTTCTCCAGCGGGCGGCGCTATGAGTACTGGTCCCAGTACGTTAAGTCCCTGGTGGGTTACATCTCGGAGACGGAGGAGGAGGGCGTGCGCTCGTTCCCCGAGACCCAGATGCTCATCTCAGCCTGGCGCATGCTGCTCATCCTGTCCACCTCGCACGTAGGTTCAGTGAAACTTTAAGAATAGAAATGTATGTGTGTGGAATTAGATTTGTAAATGGTTAAAACATAGATCTATAAATGTGTAGACAAAGCTGTAAATGTGTACAAAGATATTAGTAGCTGAAAAGCACTTTGCTCCACGAGCTGGAAATACAGACAAGTCACAACTCAGCATTGTCTTTACGCGTGACGTTTGCTAGACTTCTGCCGTGTTAGAGATCTGCAGATGTGTGCGGAGATTTGTCTGTCTCAGTAGCGATACAGCCTACATACCACGGCGGTAGCACCCAGTGATTTTATGCCTGACAATGCTAGGCTGGGTTGTTGCTGTAGTTGTGCCAATGCAAGCAGACTAACGACCGAAATACATGGGAAAGTTAGCGGTCAGCAGTGCAATGGGTGCCATAGTTGACAAGCAAACATTTTAAATAATTTAGTAAATAAATATAAATAGTGTTTATAGTGATCGGGTGCTGGCCATTTAACCGTCCAGGCATTCAGTCATAGTCACCGCAACCTGCTAGGCATTGAGTCGCAGTCACCACAACACGCTAAAACAGACAGAATAATGAATTAGCTCAATAGGCAAATGCTCTGTTTCCTGCTGATTTCTTCTTAACCTTTGGTATTGAAAGAAGGCCAGAGTGGCCGAGAAGGACTATAAGGAATAATAAGGTCCTTCAGGTAGGATGGTGCTAATCTGTGCAAGGCTTTATAGGTAGGCAGTAGCACCTTAAAATCCAATCTGGCAGTTATTGGTCTGGGGCTGCATGAGTGCTGCCGGCGCTGGGGAGTTACAGTTCCATTGAGGGAACCATGAATGCCAACATGTACTGTGACATACTGAAGCAGAGCATGATCCCCTCCCTTCGGAGAATGGGCCGCAGGGCAGTATTCCAACATGATAACGATCCCAAACACACCTCCAAGACGACCACTGCCTTGCTAAAGAAGCTGAGGATAAAGGTGATGCACTGGCCAAGCATGGCTCCAGACCTAAACCCTATTGAGCATCTGTGGGGCATCCTCAAACGGAAGGTGGAGAAGTGCAAGGTCTCCAACATCCACCAGCTCCGTGATGTCGTCATGGAGGAGTGGAAGAGGACTCCAGTGGCAACTGGATGCACCTGTGAAGCTCTGGTGAACTCCATGCCCAAGAGGGTTAAGGCAGTGCTGGAAAATGATGGTGGCCCAATGTGGACATTTTCACTTAGGGGTGTACTCACTTTTGTTGCCAGCGGTTTAGACATTAATGGCTGTGTGTTGAGTTATTTTGAGGGGACAGCAAATGTACACTGTTATACATGCTGTATACTCACTACTTTACATTGTAGCAAAGTGTCATTTCTTCAGTGTTGTCACATGAAAAGATATACTCAAATATTTACAAAAATGTGAGGGGTGTACTCACTTTTGTGAGATACTGTATATAATATGCCATAATCAATAGAATACACATATGCTTATATAACATGCCGTAAGTAATATAATACATCTATGAAGTCGAACAGTGGACCATCTCTTTGGAAACGAAGAGCTCAGTTGTGTGATTACGCACGGTATTCACATCATGACAAAAACCCATCGATAAAGCCAATGTAGAAGCTGGGTAGTGTAATGGTTAGTGTGTTTGACCACCATCTTGCTTGGGCAGGATGCTTGAACCGTACCTGCTGCTTAGTAAAAATACTAATAGTTTCATTCAAATAAAAAGCCTCTGCTTTGAAATGATCCCATTCATTGAAAGTCTGAGTCCAGGTTGCGGTATCTCTTGGTGGTCTGCATACACACCATTGCTACGCCGCTAACAGGTTGACTGTATGTGTGATCTTCAGTCTGACGTGATGCAGCTGACGGAGGAGTCGGTCAAGCTTAAGCTGTTCATGGATGTCCTGGACGGAACCAAAGCTGCTGTGAGTGGGCAGGACCAACACTTGTCCTCTTTATTCATTTCATTTATTTACTGTGTTCTGTCCTCTCAGAGGTCCTAACGGCAGACCTTTCTCTTCTAGCTGATGGTGCCCAGGTCTTTGCCCTGCCTCCGTCTGGGCTCCATGATGGCCACCCTGCTCCTCATCCTCCTCAAGCAGTGGAGAAAGTAAGCGCATGTTGACATCTTCTAAACAGATGGATGTTGTCGTGAAATATAACTTCAAATGATTCAACCACAGGTTTGTGCTGTTGCTTTGGCCATTACAAGCCAGGAATCAAACCTATAGTAACATCACACATGGGTGTATGCACCCAGACCTACCCATTGGTACAGTCCACTGTGGTAGGAAGGGCACTTTAGTGTAGATTTGACAAACTTTAAATGTGTATTTAAGTTTGTAGAAGTGAACAATGTTGTGTGCAGTCATAACCGTTGTAATCAACTTTGCATCAGTAAAAAAAAAAAAGTAGAGACCAGTATTGTATTTGTTATCATCCAATGAACATAATGTTGCTGCTGTTCTCTCGTGTCCTGGTTCCTCTCTAGTGTGGTGGCGACTGCCCCTGACATCCTGACCCCTCTAGCCTTGGTACTGGAGAGTGTTCTGCAGGCCGACCAGCAGCTGATGGAGAGGACCAAGGCAAAGATCTTCTCTGCACTCATATCTGTCCTGCAGATACAGGGACTCAACGGTGAGCGGCCATTTCATTGTGTCTTCCTTTTAGATCCAGTAGCATAAAATGGAGGTGAATAAATGTGGCTGTGACCATGGAATAAAGAGGTATTTTGATATTAGTCAGTTAACACGGTGGGCGGCAGACGTTCAGGAGGTAGAGCAGGTTATGAATGAATGAATGAATGGGAGAAATTAATTGTATATCGCTGATCGAATAACCACTGAAAAAGCAGTGCATAGCTTGAGATGAATGTTACAATAGTAATAACATTTTCTAGAGTTTATATATTTGTGCATCATTGTCCTCCGTCCACAGGAAGAGAGATCCCCCAGCTGCCCCAGCTGCTTCTGTGCGTGTGTGACACGGTCAAGGACGAGGCGCTGTCCCTGATGGACAGCACCCACCACCTCGCGCCCCAGGGAGATGCCATGGAGGACCGGGACAGCATGGAGACAGACTCGCCCCGGAGCCTGCAGAAGGACCAGAGAGATGGGGTGAGGGTCCTGATCCCTTTTTTATTTCTTTGATTATAAATGGATGTAATCCCAGAGTGGAATATTGGAAAGATGTTCAGTCCACATTATAGTATAAATATGATGGGTTTAAGTAGATGGTGTTAAAGCTAAATATAAATTAGCATATCTTTATGCGTAGTTGATGGTTGACCAGCAATTGGTGATAAACTTTGTCGTTTTTGTTCAGTTTTGATTTTTCTTGCCTTTTTCTCCACAGACCCAACTCATTTACAACAATCCAAGTGTTGACTGAGTCACTGGTTTTATTTGTATTTTTATATATTTCTTATTTAATTAACGACAGTGATTTCTGTCGAGGAAACGTGGCCTAGTATGAATTATGCTTCCGGCCAAACTGAATCATCCAGCTGCTCTGTTCCCCAGGTGTGTGTCCTGGCGCTCCACCTGGCCAAGGAGCTGTGTCGCGTGGACGAGGACGGGGAACACTGGGTATCGGTGATGAGGCAGGTGCCTGTCCTCCCCTCGGTCCTCAGCGCCCTGGAGCTCAGCCTGCGCCTCAAGCAGAACCTCTTCTTCACCGAGGCCTCCCTGCACCTGCTGCTCACACTGGCCCGCACCCCCCAGGCACTCACTCTTCTCCTCTCTCATCCTTCACATTTAACATGTACTCTGTTAGGAGTCTTGTAAAAAGTATTTGACTGTGGAAGGAGAATATGAACTGTCTTTCTGCTGTTGTCTAGGGGGCAGCAGCGGTGGCAGGAGCAGGGGTCATTCAGAGCATCTGTCTTCCTCTGCTCAGCGTTTATGAAGTGTCTTCAAATGGTGCCTCACAGGTAATACACGCAAGCTACAATAATGATACCACTATAGATTTCTTTGTATTCTACAGTGTTTTACTATTTATCCATGGATTATATAAATAAGTTAAAGGTGCAGAGTGTAGGAATTGGTCTCCTCTAGCGGCTAGGCAGCAACTAAATATCCCCCCCTCCCCCATTCCTCCCTTTCTAACGATGTAGGAGGGGCAACAGTGGCCACGAGTAGCAAGGCGTTAAGTGATAATATATATATCTCTCTCCCTGTCTCTCCTCTTTGACGACGAGAATTCACGCTCCCTTGATTTTTACTTCGTGCCACCCACCCAAAAAAAAAGAAACCCCAAATGCGGTACAAATGTCAAACGTCCTCTCTAGACCTGTTTGTCAGTTCTGGGCTACTGTAGAAACATGGCGGGCTTCGTGGAAGAGGACCCACTCCTTATGTAGATGTAAGGGCTCATTATAGCGTAATGGAATACACACTGATTAAAACATACCTGAATATTATATTTAATTCCTGCCAAGTCCATTCACTGGATGCCACTAAATTCGACACACTGCACCTTTTTAAATATGTCATGAACAGGTTAACGTTTATGTAGCCTTGTATGTAGCTCTGTATCATTATAGTCCATGGCATCACATCAGCACCACACATCCCGTGTGTCCTCTTTGTCGGTAGAGTTTCTCCCGCAAGGCGCAGGACTCCCCCTGCTGGCCGGGAGTGTACCGCCTCTGCATGTCCCTGATGGAGAGCCTGTTGAAGACTCTGCGCTACAACTTCATCAACGAGGCCCTCGACTTTGTGGGGGTTCACCAGGAGCGCATCCTGCAGGTGCACCTCTTTATGCTCTTGCAGTATAGAATCAATATTTGACATCTTGCTGTTTAGTCAGGAGTCTAGCCAGTGGGTTTTTCATTGGTGTTGTGATTGTGATGTCTTTAAGAGAAAGAAACTTTTTGTTTCGGTTCTGCTTTGCTCTGATTGACTTGCATGCTGAGCATGTTAGCTAAAGTGTAATGATTGCTTGACTGTTACTCTGGCACATCATCAATAAATTGGCTATACGTTGATACGGTGGCCAAGATGTGTCAAACTAACTGCATATCAAAAATGCTTTGCAAATTTGAAAAACAACACAAAGGGAAGTGAGTGTCAACGGAGGCAGACATTAACTGGGTAGACTATTATTGCCTACACATGTGGAAGAGGAAAGTTGTTCGTCTTCCATTGTAGGGTTAGTCCTTTTTTCTCAACCTGCATTCTGAAACGCCATTCTGCGGTATGTGGGGCAAGAACATACAATTCTTGTATGATAGTCTGGCCCAAGTGAAGGTTGCTTTTCAAAGATGACTTATTTTTCCATTAGGCATAGATGTCTTGGCTACCAACCAAGAGCCCTTTTACAGTCACATTTTAAATTAAACGCAAATTAATTTAAATGACAATAATTTACCAAATACCACTGTAGATATCTTTCACGGTTTTTGTTTTAGCTGAATGAATAGCCTGAGCTCCAAGTGTACATTTGGTAACCTGTCTAACGTGAGCGTGTGGTCCTCAGTGTCTGAACGCAGTCCGCACAGTGCAGAGCCTGGTGTGTCTGGATGAGGCGGACCACACGGTTGGGTTCCTGCTGCAGCTCTCTAGCTTCTGCAAAGAGTGGCAGTTCCACCTGCCCAAGCTGCTCCGGGACGTCCAGGTAGGAGACAGGTCACACAACTGGATTCACCAAGGCAGGAATTCACAAGCCTTTTCTTATGCCATGACCCACCTGTGGAGGAACTTTTGACCCGAGACCCCACCTATATTTAGTTCAGTAAATCTCACGAGATAATTAACATGTCTATGTTTATTGTTCTTCCATACAGTATTCCCCCTTTTAGTCTTCAATCATACTAATGATCAAATCAAACAAGGCATGCATGCTTTTGGCTTTTAAAAAGTGAATCGTAGCCATACCATGATCTACTCCCCTGCAATGACCACTGACCTGGTTCTCCGTATGGCTCTCCTCCTCCAGGTGAACCTGTGTTATCTGTGCCAGACGTGCACCTATCTTCTCCACAGCAAGAAGATGCTCCACCACTACCTCCAGGTAGCTTCTCTACCCAACTAGTTTATTATTATTATATTACATTATGTACTGGGTAATCACTGTCATCCCTCCAACTCCTCCATTCCTCTCCTCAGGCTAAAAACGGTGAGGCGTTGCCCCCCGGACCCCTTGCCAGGCCCCAGCGTGCGGCGGTGTCCCAGACCCCAGCTAAGGAGGCGGTGGTGGACGGTGGAGAGCGGGAGGAGGCGGAGCAGAAGGCCCTGCTGACGGTGCAGTGCAGCCTGCTCAAGATCCTCAGCAAGGCCCTGGCCACGCTGCAGCACTTCACCCCCGACTGCTGTCAGATACTGCTGGACCAGGTTAGACACACACCCGTCTGCTGCCAGATACTTCTGGATTAGGTTAGAGAGACACACACGCTCCCAAGTGTGGGCATCCCATCTGCCATTCTGTCCTGTTCAACATCATATAATTAAGTTACTCTTGTTCCAAAAAGCAGCATGATAAAAGGAAGCCTTTCTTCATTATGTGATGCTATATTGCAGAATTAATTAAAAGCAATGCATGAACTTGACAATGCATGGAGACACCTGTGTCTTTTAATATATTTTAACATAGATTTAAAAAAAAAAAATGCACAATTTGAGCATTTTCCCCCCCTGCTTGTTAATGTATTGATCATCCAAAGTGGAGTGCATTTTGTGTGTGTGAGACTGATGAAGACGTCCATCTCTTCAGTGTATGGACCTGGCAGAGTACCAGACGCTGTTTGTCCTCAGCTTTACCGCGCCCGCCTTTGACCCTGACGTGGCCCCCTCCTTTGGAACCCTGCTGGGCACCATCAACGTGGCCCTCAGCATGCTGGGAGAGGTAGGCGTTAAAACGAGACGGCTGATTGATTCATGTCCTCCTTAACAACCTGGGCAGCAACATGACCATGTCCTGTGCTGTGTAGATTGAGAAGAAGAAGGAGCCTGCTTCCCTGAACATCGCCTCACTAGCCTCCTCAGATGAGATCCAAGCATTAAAGTAAGTCCAGCGAGGTCCTACAATCCTGACTGGGAATCTTCTCCATTACAAACAAAGCATGGAATAATGTTGGCTCGGGTAGGATCTGTGTAAAGTGATTGGTTCTCATAACCTTTGATTGTTGCACTTCAGTAGTAACTTCACTCTGCCTAGTTTCACAAATAACTCGTAATAACGTATGACTAATCTTGTGATTAAAATGAAGGTCCTTGCTGATGTTCACGATGGAGAACTGCTTCTACGTGTTGACCTCCCAAGCCACCCGGTGTTTAAAAGACCCTTCCATCCTCCCCAGAGACAAGCAGAGGCTCAAACAGGAGCTCAGCTCTGAACTGGTGAGGCCTGCACATCTCTTCAATACGCTACTGGATGTACTGCATTGTACTGAACTACATAGTCATTTTAGCCGCTTATATTAAACACATGTAGATACGCCAGGCGTGCTCTAGTTTATGGAGTATGAACTCCGTAAACTAGAGCAAGCGAAAGAACAGGCAATACACATTCAAACTGGAACTTGAGAAGGAGGAATTCTAGCGGGCCTTTGCTAGCTTCGGAAACCTCTGGCATACCTACTTCCTCCGTTTGACAATTAAAAGCTTTTGATACAACAAAGCATACAGCTTTGGTCCCTCCATTTCGGGAGACCGAAATCCACACCTATTTGAATGTTTTTTGAGCGTGTTGCACTGGCCAAAAGAGGTCTGACGTTTGCTTCTGCAATGTCAAGTAACTGGTAAGGTCCAAGAAATATATTCATCACTGTCCTTAGTGCGTATGAGCTTGTGCCTGAAGCCTATGGGCAGTGTGTTAGGAGTCAACAGTATGACGGCTGCAGAGTTTTGTTTGCCACGGAGACGGGGACTCTTCGCACAGCCAGCAAGGCTTCTGATTTTGATTCCCTACTTGAACTTTCTCTTTAGGAAGAGTTGAAAAACTATTTGCCAGAACGGATGGTGATTTATTAAAATGAACAGATACTGTCCACACTGCGACAGTATCATCGTCCTAAGGCCGTGTATTTTCTTTCGAGGACTTCTGGCCCATCGTAACAGGCAAGGCTGCGGACATTGGGAATCGAACGCTAAACCTTTTTGCTGAAAGGCAAACACACTAGTTCCTCAAATCGGGCTGAACTGGGCGTTTCACTTTCTTTCATGTGATTGGCCAACAGCAAACCTAAACTCGGCCAGCACTGGTAAACTTTTCCTGTGGGAAGACGAGCTAAAACCTCCTGTCAGGATTAGTGTAAAGCTGTACAATCAACACCATACAGAAATACTATTCATCCATTCGCACAAATTACTTTCTTTGGTTGCATACCTCTGTAACAAAACAAGCTATTTCTTTGCTATATCATAGGACTGCGAGATTACAAACACCCAACCATAGTGATTCCTGTGAACACCGGTGTTGTGCTATTTCAGATGTTTAACTCCCTCCACGTGTTTCTCTCCAGAGCACGCTCCTTTCTGGTTTGTACCGGCACTTCCGTCGGGGGTCTCCGTCATCGCCGGCCAGCGGGATGCTGCCCTCTAGCCAGTCCAAGCCCCCCACACCAGGCTCCAAGGGCAGCCATGAGGGACAGGAACCCATCATCCAGTTGGTACAGGCCTTCGTTAGACTGGTACAGAGGTAGATCCCGGCCCACCTCCCTTCATAAATACTACCGGCGGTTTGGTGTTTTTACATCTAGAAGTGCCAATATATATATATACATGATTCGATTTTTGTCAAACAAAAATGGAAATGCTTTTTCTTTTTATTTCCATGCTTAGTCAAGTCTAATTTTGCCAAAAAGTGAGTATGTAACGATAAATTCGACGTCACCATGACCAAAGCCTAGTGTGTATAATATAGTAAACGGGGTGAATTGAAGACATGCTTGTTGTATAAATTAGTCTCTCATGGCTGAGCTGTGCAGTCAATGTGGGCTTGTTTAATGTCCACCATTGACTGGTCATGTTGTTTTCCCTCATGGCCTAGTTTTATAGGTCAAATCGCCAACTTTTGCTAACATTTCCTTTGTTATTTTGAAATCTGATGTGCTTAAGATCCAACTTACTTACGTGTTGTTGCCCTATATAGTATGACTCATGTATTGCGAAGAGGGGTGTTTTTCAAATTTACATCAGTTTCAAGTTTAAAAAAAATATCCTTTGTATACATTTCAAAGCAACAGCCAAGATGTGTACATAGAAATATGGAAATAAAGGGACTTTTGTAAAACATCAATGCTGTCTTATGTTTAAATGAAGGATCAGACCTCTTTAGGGAAACAGAACATGTTTACTGCATTTTACACATAATTAGTTGTATACATCGTATTCACAAATAACTAATGTACCAGCCTATGTAGACTAATAAAAATCATCCCCATTGTAAAATCATTCATAAAAAATAAGCATTTTGGTAACATATTTACAGAAGCCTTTACATTTTCAACAATAAAAACCATGTGCAATCACAGAAAAACTTACCAAATATACAAAAGCGGTACAGGGTTTCAACAAAAAAAACACTGATTAGATGGAACCTCCCAGGTCACCGTGTCTAATTGTAATAGGAACTGGCAGATGAAAACCCTCCGATTGAGCCCCCTCTACTGGCCATCGATTGAAACCTGTGGGATCAAGGAAAAGTATGTTTATTAAAAGAATCAATGACTGCCCAGCATGCAGCTTTCAGTGGTTAAGCTTCACATTCAACTGATGCTTTGCCAATCAAACCGACTTATCATGCATTAATAATGCACATCACATCTCTGCTGCCATCCAATACAATCCAGGGGTAAAGTGTTGCATGCAGGTGTTTAAAGGCAAGTTGTTCTTTATCAGACAGCTCTCCAACCCTGTGCTCCTCACTCACCTTCCTCTGGTCCTCCAGAGAGGACTTTCAGGCCAAAGAGGGCACAGTAATTTGTCTTAAGGTTTTTTTGTTTGCAAATGAAAGAGGGGGGAAAAACAGTAATTCATTCAATGAGACTGGGTAACTAATTAAACATGATTTAATTTGTAATTTTTAAGGGGTTTGAACTTCACTCACCTCCAGATTCCCTCTCGCTTTCTTCAATACTCCGTGTGTTACCGACACTGAAGAGCAAAAGGATGGCATTAGTTATAGGCCTTTCACACATGCACTGTAACCCGGACATTCTCTGGATAATACCCGGTGGGGCTGTACGTGTAAACGCAAATGTCCGAATCCGCCCCTCCGGAGTTTAAAGTTCAGAGAGCCGGAGAATTCCCAACGAGCGAGTGGGCGTGTTGAGGACGCCCACTTGCTTGTGCGACTGGCGCTAAACCGGAAGCACTGAGTGTAGCTGCGTCGTACTTTTCTCATCTCTTCTGTTGATATGCAGATATTTCTAAATTAATGCAGTATTGATATTGCCGCAAAAAGAGTCAGCATTAAGGAGTTGGTAGCCTCACCCGACATCTTTGTGTTGTAAACAAAACACTGCGACTTCCGCTGCATAGTTTCTGTGTCACATCCTGCTTCCTACACACTCTACTCAGGCGCCACCCCTCGTCTCAAGTATCTCCAAATGTGTGAACATGTCTGATGCAGCTTATATTCGGTTGTGTGTTGCATGTGTGAAAGGGCTATTAGAACGTGGTTAGGTGAAAGATACTGGGTTCCATTCCCAGTCTCTGCTATGGTTAGCATGCAGACACTGGGAATCGAACCAAGATGCCCAACAAGTTAAAGAAAAGAAGACTTCAAACATCAAGCACATTTTGCTTGCACGTGGCAACAAAAACAATGTATGTTAACATAAAATTAATATTATCAGAGATGAGTAAAAAGCAGATGCATTTCTTTCTTTCCTTTACTTTTTAGACACATTGCCATGAGTATTTTAAATGATGAGATGATCTCAAAGGTGAGGTTACTAGGGGATGAACCTACATTGGTCAATAATGACTTTCTCCATGCCCTCCTTGAGCTGGTTGGTGGTGCGCAGACGCTTCACCGCCCCGCTCAGCAGCCTCTCCTGCTGGGACAGCCTGCTCCTCAGCCGGGAGACCTCGTTCCTCAGCACATCCTCCTGACACCACAAGATATCGTCAGCTTGTATTATACTTAGGAATCATATTGTAAGTCGGCATCTCCCAGAAGGAAATTTGTTTGTCATTTTATAATTCGTGCATTTGTAGAAGAACAGTACAATAATCTCCCAACTACCTAAAGTGGAGACTGAGGGCTATGTGCGCATTAACAGTTGGAATGTAGTCCATTTAAAAATGGATGCAGTTGTCCAAAAAAGTATGGCTTGACAGCAAACTAACTTCCTAAAGTGAAGACCGAGTGCTGGTTGTGTGAGAGGTGACTAACCTGCTGGTTGGAGCCGTTGTCCCCAGCTGTGTGGCCGCCAGTGGGCAGAGAGACCCTCCAGACAAGCTTGAGCAGCCTGCTGGCCTCGTCCAGGACCTGCTGCATGGTGCTCACACTGCTGGACAGACTCTGCACAGATGCACGTAGTTTAGCTCTCAAACTGAATTCTAAAAAGGTCCTGCATTCATATCATTAAAAGTCAATGTGCACCATTCTGTATTATAATCAGCTTTATACACATTTTGTATTTACCCAATTTGATTTGTATACGCAGAAATTACGTAGTTAAAAAGGTGTGGATAAGCTCAGTCAAAGCAGCAATGGTAAATAATGTAAGAAAATAAAAAAAACCTTGACAGCAATACAGCACACATGCTTTCCTCCCCAGATCACAGCCCCCTACCCTGTGGTCGGGGTGTCCCTGCTGCACACACTCCTGCAGCTGTGTGTCCATGTCGCGGGTCAGCCGCCGGCCCTCTGAGATCTGCTTGTGCAGAGCGTCGTGGTCCTCGATCAGCCCCAGGACGTGGCGTCCATGGCGGCTGGCCCAGAGCCGGTGGCCCGGCACCAGGCGGGACGGGGGCCCTGAGACGCTGCTCTCATTGCTGCTGCCGCTGCTCAGGTGTTGGGAGCTGTTCTCCACCTGCCTCCTCGTCTCTGCACACACAGTAAACACCCACTTCAGCTCAAGATGACTTGGAATACTTGATATTTTGATGACATTATATATGGCTAGGTCCCAAATATCTAGCAGGTTCATGAGGCAAGTCACGGTCAAAAAGCAGCTGCAGTTCATCTTATTGTCAGGTTTGTAGTGAACAAGTACATATTTTTGGCTAACAAAGCTAACATCAACCATCAGCCAAGCAATGGAGATGCATGTACTTACTTGACATTTATTCTAACTTTTTGAGACTTTTAGAAAACTATCTGAAGTTTGCCATTCAAACAAGCTGACTGAGGCACGAGCTAGTAGGATATCCTACCTTTTTTACCTAACTAGGATATTTCCTATGCTTCCTACTGAAATGGTTCAGTCCGTCACAGTTACCTAGAATTGCCCCCCGACTACAATGTATCCGAGGAATTGGACACAGCCAACATGATTAACTATATAAGCTGTAAAATTGAATGTGACGTTCCCCTCACCTCGGAGAACAGGGCTGTGTTCTTTACGGCTGTGAGAGGAGTGGTGAGCAGGATCACGGTTCTCTCGTCCGGGTGACAGGCCTCCCTCATCTAGAGCATGGAGTCAACAATGGAACATCAATAAGATTCAACATATTCATTCTTACATACCTAGAGCTTATCATTTAGCGGGCATCTTGTCCATGGTTGCCTACATATTGATTAGGTGTCACACACCCTAACCACTAGAAGACTATCCTTCACAGTACAGTAGTGGGTGAACCTGAGGTGTGCAGCAGGTAGTTGATGTTGATGGTGTCAGTGCGGCCGGGCCCCCTCAGCAGCTGTTCCTCCAGCCTCTGGCGCAGGGCCGTGTTGGTCTGGATGCTCCTCTCCAGCTGCAGCCGCAGGTGACGGACCTCTGACAGCAGCTCAGACAGGTCCAGCGGGCCGGGCTGCTGCTGGGACCCCTCGCTGACCTCTGCAGGGGTGACCCGATGATGGAGGTTTTATGGGGGAAATACTGACATTGACTAAGGATGCAATGGTGAAATTGATCATTGAAATATTGTAATGGATACATGTAGAGTTTTAGCACAGTAGAATGCAATTATATTTTATGACGCAACTCACTACTGCTGTAATTCAGGGGGCCAATAAAAGAAAAATACGTTGGCAAAGTTTATTGCGTATTCATGACTAATGGCTTTAAAAAAAAAAAAAAGACATGGGTAGATTAAGATGTTACACTGTGCATTACTACAAACAATTAACATGTTTCGTATCCATTTCATTTTTTGTCATAATAGTAACAGTAAACTAACCCTAACACTGTAAACCCTTTGAATAAGGATATTCTGGGGCGGATCTTATTTGAGTAGTTCATGAACCTCCAGTACCTGTTCCGCTGTGAGCGTCTGTCTTGATGCGTTCACAGACTTGCAGCTCCACACGGAGCGACTGCAGAAGATGCTGGGAGTCTGACAGCTGCTGTCTCTGGAGATTCACGTCACTCTGCAGCCTGCCGGCACACATTACAACATTGACTACATTATATTCTAAAACAGCATGTGTATTAGCGTGGAGGAACTGATTTATGTCTCACTACTTGTTTTTCAGTTCACATATATACATGTTCAACCTCTTCATCAGAGGACTATATCTCCACAACAACAAGGGCTATAATACCGTATTTTCCGCACTATAAGGCGCACCGGATTATAAGGCGCACCTTCAATGAATGGCCTATTTTAGAACTGTTTTCATATATAGGGCGCACCGGATTATAAGGCGCATAGAATAGAAGATACTGCAGTCAAACGTTTGACTGGGTTTGCGTTATGCATCCACTAGATGGAGTTCGTGTGCGGATGGAGAGATTACGTCTTTTCATAAAACGAAAGCACCAAGAAGGACCGCCTCGAAAACATCGATGTTCATGTCCCGTGCTAGCACTGTTGCCTTCATTCGAATAGTGACTGTAGAGACACTTCTACTTGCTGCTCTCTGTTCAACAACCCACTGTTCGAGTTTGTCCTCTAACTGTGGCCATCTCGCTTTGTTCCCTCGGAAACTCTGTTTAGTCTTTTTTACTTGGCGCAGGTCATCTTCTTGCTTCCTCCACTTCCGTACCATTGATTCATTAATGTTGAATTCTCTCGCTGCTGCTCTATTCCCATATTCTACTGCGTGACCGACAGCCTCGAGCTTGAACTCTGCGTCGTAAGCGTGTCTCTTGAAAGGTGCCATTTTGGGGTCTTTATACACACACAAGTGGTGTGGGACTGTGAGTAAGCACAGTAGCGGTGTTTACTGACTACGGTGCTGCAAGCGGTGCGGCTTTGTAGTTTACCAGTCATACTGAAACATTTTGACAGAGCGCCTTGATCCATATATAAGGCGCTCCGGATTATAAGGCGCACTGTCGTTTTTTGAGAAAATTAAAGGCTTTTAAGTGCGCCTTATAGTGCGGAAAATACGGTATGTAATCCTCGTACCAAAAGAAAGATCACAGTGACTAAAGCTAGAACACAGCACAAATGGATGATTTCCTTGTCGCCTGGAATAAATGTCATGTCCATTGAATACCACATAGTGCATTATTACTTAGGTAGCCCTACAAGTCCATATATATACTATATAACGTCTGATGAGTACCTGGGTCAAGATTTGAAGTTTTAGGTGTATTCTCCAAGTTAAAATAAATCCCATGTGAAAATGCTCATACAGACGTGATGAGGCACAAACAGTTGGATATCTCGAAAACCCATTGTAAAATTTTGACATTTGACCCCTCTTTTGAAAGGTCAGGGCCAATAGAATTATAGCTAGCCAAATCGTCGCAGTTACACCATTCAGCCACTAGATGGTGATAAAGACTGTTCTGATTGAAGGTGATATACCTATTTCCTGTTAGACCATACATTGACCTTTCCTAACCACTTTATTCTTGACCCTAATGTGGAGGAGAATTCGACTGCACTTCCACTAGGCTACATAATTACGTGACGGTGGATGAAATGCACGTGGTTCTAAGACGGACTGCTAAAACCGCATCTTAGATACTCCTTACCGTTGTTTCATGCAGGACAACGTGGACAATAAGGTGAAAAATATTGCTTCATTACAAAGGTTGGAATTAAAATAAAAAATTTATACTGGCTACCAGTCACAAAAGTTAAACGAAATATATATAAATATACCGGTGGTGATCTGGAAATGTTATGTGATGGAAAATGACCCACGGCCCTATTCCGAGATCAGCTTGCTTAAATTAATTAGGATTGATGTTCAAGTGATTATGTGCACACTAGTGGCCTATCTGTCTTTCTTTTATCTAACTCCCCACAGTTGCCTCTTGTCCTGCATTCTTGCAGTATGCTCTGTATTCTGAAGCTCCCCTCGTTAGCCAGGTGCCCAGCCTTGACTGTGCATTGAATCCATTATAGATAGTAAATGGTGGCACCTCGAGATGTCTCTGAAATGTTGTTTGCTCCACTCTACAACATGGGCTTCCCTCCTCTATTCAGTGCGCTTTTTCTCGAGAACTTTGCTCTGCGTGGAGTTGCCTTCTACAGTATATGCCTTCTGTCTTATATATGTTGCAGCGTATGAAATAAATCAACTATGGATATCCATTTGTCTTAGCTTTTATTCGAGCCAGCCACCAGTCATTTAATTTGCTACAACAATTACTAGGTCTTTCGCAGGAAAATTGCGAGTATCGATCCCTGTTCCCATTTACACATGAACCCATGCAAGACATGATTCAAATGTTTCAAAATGGTGCCCAGAGGCTGGGTTTTATGCGATCAAACACAACTTTGATGACCAGACATCATTAGTGGTTGTAACTAGAAAAAGTGAAGTTTGTTCTTCATTGTTTTTGGCCTCTAGTTCAGCAATATATTAGATTAATAAATATATATATATATATATATATATATAGTTTGGGTAGTTTGTGTAGATGTGAAAACGATTTCTATAGCTATAACAATAGTTATGAATAACATAACTCTGGTTGTGACATGTTTGGTGGGTTTTGGGTTTGAATTGTGTTTCATTCAATAACAATGGTTATGAACGACTAAAATTTGAGAATCGTATCATTCTTGGGGGTGTCGCATGATTTTTTCACATGTTGAAATGCCTTCTCAAGTCTAGACGGTGCGTTTCCCAGATACGGGCATTCTCAGGAAGAAGTTAATACGTTTAAAACTTCACACAAACCATCTTAAAACACAGATCCAGATGGGAGCAGATAATCCAGTACACCTTCTCTCCAAGCTCATCATTAAGTATTACAAGAAATGATTATGATTTACAACAAGCCCACGGCTAAAGTGTTCAACAATGAAAGCTAAAGCCCAGCATGTAGAGATACACAGAAAACAATGATGTTGTTGTAAACGTGATATGGAGGATGAACCAGACTCTAGTGTATCATGTGTCCTCCTCTCTTAGCTGGTGTTACTATGGGCCAGGGGCCTCCCGTGTAAGGGCCCTCTAGTCCTCTTGACCTCTAGGCCTAACCGTGGGCTCTCATCCATTGCTCCGTAGGATGAGTCCACAGGTGATCTTGGCTCATGTTTCTGAGTGGTTTTAATAGCGCAGCGTAATGGGGACAGTAATGACTCTTTACAATAGTCATTGGCTGCTACGGTTTCACGTTGCACACAGAAGGATCTAATGACCACATATCCATGGCTCTACAAGTGTCCTAGAAGCAAATTAATTTTGGCAGTGTATCAATAGCACGTGTGTGTAGTACTGTCCAAATATAGGCAAATACTATGAACCGGAAACAGTTGTTCTGGTAGTGCTTACTTAGGTCTCGATATACTCAGGTTCCTACGTTTTTGTATGTCCCCAAATGCTACGCTAGTTGAATTGTTCACATACTCCACAGTGTACTTTATGTCTAAATGGATGTTTAAAAGCTATGTCCAGGAGGCAGGTCAGCGACAAATCATTTTCTGTCTCCGATCAACCTCCATTATTCTTTACATTCTTTCTCGCTCAGGTTAAGAATGGTTCCAATTGCACAGGAACTATTTTGTCGTGCAGTGCCAACATCACATCATACAGATGGGTGTAACTGTGAACAAGCTCACATAGTTGTTCTTCAAAATTCATCTCCATAGTGTACTACTACTTCTTCGTTTCCTGTTTCCATCTCGCAGAACGTCAGACGATCTTCCCCAAGAATTCTGTTGGTATTGCACCTTGCGTATGCGTACACTCAAGGCCAAGGGAGACGTGCACAAAGGACGCACCAACCAAACGCAGGATACGTGCAGCAGCTATCATCATGGGTACACGTCCAAGTACTTTGAACTATAATACAGCCATAACCCACTCAGGCACAAAGGCATGGGAAAGAGGAGTACCTGTGCAGCTCTTCTCTGCTGCAGTGCAGGGCATCCTGCAGCTGTTGGTTCTCCGCCCTGCTCTGCTCCAGCCTGGCCTGTCCGCCGTGCCAAGGCCTCCCGCAGCTTGTCGTTCTCCTTGTGCTTGTCTGGCCAGGAGAAAGAGGGTATGTGGTAAGGTTGTGTTGTGTGTGAAAAGAAAACATTTATTTGTGGAGATCTTTATACTATTCTGTCTCAAAAACGCCCATATTAAAATAGGAAACCTTTGAAGTAAGAATGCATTATTTGCAATACTTTAATGTACCGGCTGCAATGCATAGACTTATTACTACTTATAACTAGCCCTTATTTGTATATACATTTACGTATTTTTGCTTATTTCTTAACATAAAAGATGTGAAAGCTTCCCCGGCAATAAAACCTTTTCTCATTGTAAATTTCCTTGTGGAATGGTTGCAGATGTTCAGTACATACTCAATACTACACCATGTCCTGCTGTAGTGCATATTACCTCTGGATCCCTGGGACAGCTGCTCCTTCAGGGTGCGGTTCTGCTCCCAAAGGAAGCGCACCTCATTGGCCAGCTGGCCCTGCTCCTCACTGCCATGGATGAAGATGTTGGTCGCTGCTCAACACAGATCAGCACCATAGGTGAGCGTCACAAGTAGGATTTAGAACAGGGGACAATGAACACTGTTTTATTTATTTTTTACTCTTTTTTAATGATGGTATTGCATTATCAAGAAATAAATGTTAAGGACATTGATAAAAACTAGGACTGCTAGCAGTCAAGAAAGGCGTTCACAGCCCACGCACCGCCAACCCGAGTGACCGCGCTTTTCAAGCGATTCACGGGGGCACCTCATTTCTCCTAGACGCAACTGAGCCTCCAACAGGGGCAGGTCTTTTTTCTTTAGCACACGCACACACACACAAACACAGACACTGGTTTAATAGTAGATGCCGTTTATGTGTGATTCTGGGTCACCTGCAAGCAAAGTGGTGCATTATGCTTAAGAGCAATTACTGTAATTGACACTGTGACATCATGGAATGAGATATCAACACAAAACGTTATACACATGTTAAGGGAGGTGTCCTCTATGTGCATGGCAAGTTTCCAGTTCCTGCCTCCTTCTGACGCGGATTTCTCATCGATTTTGCGCATTAGCGCTTAGCTTAGCATTTATTCAAATTGACACTGACGGTTATTGAGCCAAAACTTTGCACACTTCTTAAGGGGGATGGCCTCTATGTCCCTGACCACTTCTCACGTGTAATTGTGATTGATCGAATATTGAATGATTTTGATTTCCGCATAAGTCCATAGATCATGTGTATCAAACTGTGTGTCATGTAAAACTTTGGTTCTGAAGAAGACGATTTCTGAAGTTTTTCCGAAAATGTTTTCCAAAAAAATACCTAGACGGACATTATGGGTCCAAGAGGCAAAAATGTTCATCATGTGAAATAAGGCATGTACACCAAGTTTCAGAATTTGTTATGTATTGGGGCGGCAGGGCTGATTGTTTAACATTGACTGCGAATTATAGCACCCCCTAACAGAGAATTGGCACCAAACCTTTTGGAGACCTGCTCTTCCGGGATACCTATATACACACACCTTTTTACCATTCCACCACTGAGATATGGGCGCTCCCAAATAAAATGTATAATACCTTAACCCCACAATAACCATAGGTATCCATAGATACTCTGTGAATACCTAATACGAATCCCTACAATAACAATAGGTATCCACAGATACTCTGTGAATACCTAATACAATTTAAAAGTGTGACCATATTGTCTGATCTAAGTCTTCGTAATATTTGCGTTTTAATTGGATGGCCTCATGTTTGTTACACTATACATGTTAATGAGTGACCTTGAGGGATCGTTGCAACAGCTAGCAAGATATAATCAAACAGCAGGATTTAGTATCTCACACACACACACACACACACACACACACACACACAGAGCAAGAGAGAGACTGTAAGGATCAAGCAAAAATAAAGTGTGTGTACCTGGGTCTCTCTCCACCTCAGCCAGTCTCCTCTCCAGCTGCTCTCTGAGGCGGTCGTTGGTCTGGATGCTCTCCTCCAGGCGCTTCCGCAGTGCTCGGATCTCCTGCAGGTGTTCTGCTAGCAGATCTGATCGAGAACACAACACAAACTCACAACCATGAGTTAGATGCAGGGTGCTGTAGATCTGAGCCATAACACAACATAATGAACACAGATACACACATGAGTATGCAGGTCACAGTAAACAGACTGAAATATACATTTTAAATTATTGTCTTACAATGTAATTCCCTATGTAAAGCACTCTGAATGGCCTTTGACTTTGTTATGTTTGCATTATAATTAAATGTTGCCTTGCATTGACTAAACAGTGGAATCTATTGCAGGACTGACTCTTAAGATTGTGTTAGAAATCATTTTAATAAAACATTTAACGTACGATCCAAAGTAAGTGAATAGAACAGAATAGTAAAATAGAAAAAGACCTGGAGTCATGGCCCCAGACTGTTGCCCTGCGTCCTGATGCGACGCTGTGCGTGCGTCCGACTCTTTTCCATCCGATTCCGCCTGAGGTCGTGACCCGGGCCTGTCCAGGTGCTGGTGGGGGTTGTCGCAGTGCTCACTCTGGGCTTGGATGGAGCGGTGGAGCTCCAGCTCGCTGCGCAGGGTGGCGTTGAGCTCCTCGCTGCCCCTCAGCTGCTCCTGCAGCCGGCCGTTTTCCCTCCACAGCAGCAGGCCCTGTGTTCTGCTGCTACGGTTACGGTCCCCGGAGCTCCGGGCCACACCTCCCCCGGCTTTGGCGCCGTCCACAGTGGGAGGAGCTTGATGGCTGGCATCTCTTCCTGTCCCATCTGTGTGGCCTTGATACACACAGGTAACACAGGTGAATGCCGATATTTACCATGCAGGCTTCTAAATAACACTGTCTCCATTTCTATTTTATGATGTAAAATGGTCTTTTTAGCAATTGCTTCTTTAAAAAAAGTGGTTGGCCTTAGTTTAAAACACTCAAATGCATTACGTTAAAGAGGCCTTAAACATATTATTATAACATGTATGTCATAACCTTAACCGGCTCTTCACTCTTCACTTCAAGTGGATAGGTGGCACTTAATAATGCAGCTCAAATGAGCCTGGTTGGGAACAGGACACCCAATGCGCTCTCTGCCAGCCAGCTTTGTCTGCCAAGAGACGCCCGAGTGCAGCAGAATAGAGGGGGCTGGACCTAAAGTGCTACTACCAGTTGCTACTACTAGATCAGGCCTGAGGGATTCAAGAAGTCTTGATGCCTTCTTGACCTCGTGATAATGGCCCGGGAAATAGTGGGGGGGAAATTTTAATAAGGAAACATAGAGAGTTAATTGCAGGGACTGAATATAACAATAGATGTGGAGAGGGCCTGGTCATATCAATCTCCGGGGATACTTAATGGTAAGATTGATCTTCGGAAACGGAAGGGACGGAGTCATTTTAGCAGAAACTTTTATCCAAAGTAAATTACTGTGAATATGTATTTATATTATTTAGCAGCAGGGAGGGGTTTAGGCAGCTAGGTAGGCTGGGGACATTAGGTTTGCAGCCCAGAACTCTTTGGGCTGGGAGTCAAACATCTAGAGGTAACCACTAGATTATCGAGACATTTCTCGAAAATAAGATACATCACGATGCGGACGTGAACGGTTCGCATCGATGAAGTGACAGAACAAAATTGAGAGTTTGGAAATCAGCATACATACATATACTCAGGTGGGTCACACAGATACTGGTATTGAAAAGATGCAGCTTGTGATATTATAGACTGTTGACTTTTGAGTTGATTTTTCTGACTGCTTATATGGATGAAAAAGTAGCAGTGTGTATTAATATAGAAAATTGAGGTGGTGATAAATTGAGGTGCATCGAGAATCGTTGTGCATTCGAATTGTTGACAGGTGAATGGTAATCAAATCTAAAAAGTGAGGCCAATGAAGATTCACACCTCTATAACCACCAACTTCAAAAGTTAAAAGTGAATGAATAAGAAAAAGTATGATGAAAAGATTGATATTTGAAACATTCATGATATTCAAATGATTGTATACATTATTAATCTTCCTGCATGTTGGCTACTGTGCCTACCGCAGGTAGCCAGGTATCATGCTAACCACTAGACTATACTGAGCCCCTTTCAAAAACTTGGCTCTAAAAACCTTTACACATTTTTATAAAGAGGCAGCTTTCTATTGGAAAGTGATGACATTTGAAACCATAGTATATATACATGTATATCCATATACACATCTCATCCACTCATACCGTGAGGCGCCAGGGGCCCACTGTGTGCGGTGGGGCTGCTGTGTCCCGACCCCGACACCACGTAGGACGGGCACAGCTCGGAGGAGCTGGAGCAGGAGGAGGAGACCCTGCTGGGACTCTGGCCTCTCAGCTGGCTCTGTAGGCTCTGGACCTGCTGGTTCTTCTCCTGCAGCTCCCTGGACCACCTGGGCCAATCAATCACACACACTTTATGGATGTAGTGCTTTGCGTGCAAAGCACTGAATTACAAAAGGTACTTCAGAAGGGAAACAAATCAGCAAGAACAAGAAATGGAAACAACGTTTTAAATAATAAAATATACATGCGAGTATGGCAGAAATACATTTGGCAGATCGATTTCAAACAACAAAAGGTCACACTGCGCTACTTTATTAGAAGAAAGGTAAACTAGAAGGTCGTTTTTGTTTTGTTTGAAATTGAAAATATTGCCATATTCTGATGCTCTCAGGTCCTCTGTTCTAGAGACGAGGACCAGAGGCATAGTCTTGAATCCAATTAGTTTCGCCTTTAAAGTAAATGCACACAAAGTTCACTGCAAACACCATGCTGTCCTACTTGGACCTGAGCCTGACTGTCACTCACAGGTCTAGCTGCTCTCTGGTGGACTGGGCCAGATTGGAGTTCTGCTGGACTAGAGAGTGGAGATGCTGCTGCAGCAGCTCTCTCTCGCCCTCTAGCTGCAACCGTAAGTACTCTATCTCCTGCTGAATGCTAGCAGGACTGTCCTGAGGAGAGCTACGATACTGCAGGTCCTGCTGCATCTCCTCAGGGCTGCCCAGTAAGAATATGCATGATAGATATGAGATGTGTGTAAAGATGTAGCTGATATATAAAGTAAAACTAAAACGTCCTAGAATAGACATGAGATCTGTATAAAGACATAGTTGATATATAAACTAAGACTAAATGGAATATCTGCCAACAATGCCTTACATTGCAAAATTGATATGCTGTATATTGCTTGTAAATCATAAATCAGCAACAGACAAAGAATGCAGGGCAAGCTGTTTCTTCCATTATTACAAAAAAATACACATTCCGGTTAGTCAAACACATTTATGTTATAACTTCCATAAAAAACCTTTTAGTTTTTGACTGAAATAACCGCACATGAATAAACATGTGGTATAGCTGCGGTAGAATATTGAGAATGATGATTGCGATGAAGAATTATTTTCAAAAGACTCCAAACCATCGACGGAGACGACAAAGAACCAAGCAGTGTCAGTCATACCCAACATGTTTTTCTCCTGGTGGAAGATGACCCATTCACTTATATGAGGACATCGTAAGTAGGTCAGAGGCAAAATACCGTACAAAACAAAATACACCCCAAGGGTTGTAACACAGTGGGTTACTGGTGGGACGTGGGTGCCTAGGTTTTCAAATGGGGCAAACGACGGACACTAAAATAGCTCAAACTGCCCCAACCAAGTCTACATACAGAATGATAGGAACCACAGTTAGGATACAGTCAGCAGTCACTCTTAAGATGATAAACATACACATGACTGGTGATATCGTGTTGGGAAATTCATGAGCAATGGCAAAAAGCTAAAAATATTTACGTAAAAAGTAAAAAAAGAATAAAGACTATAAAATTGAACAATGCTGTAAATAGAGGTTGTATACCGTGGGGCAAGCTCCAGAGCAACACCTTCCTTATTGTCCTGGTGGCTGTCTCCTGTTAAACACAAAAGTCAATGAGTGGCATAAAAACCAACAATAACTGTAACCTGACTCAAATAAAACATAGAAAATGTGTTATATCAGAGTCCAAGTAAATAAGATGATAGCATTGGGAAACATTCTTTAGACTGAGTGTTGAAATGTCAAGGACTTGTTAGCATTGGGAAACATTATTTAGATTGATGTGTGAGTTCATGTTGCCGCTGTGTATCATCCATTGGTCTCAAGTTAAAGGATTTGGCCGGTTTGTTAAGTCCCCAGGTTAATTGGGGACATTGTATATGTCCCGATGTAAATCAGCCATGATTTTTTGTTCCAACTCACCTCCACTCGCAGTGTAGAAGTGTTCCAAAATTGGGCTGTTTGCCATCAATTGACATCCATTATATCCCAAACAAGGGTTTAGCAGCTCCCATAGCTGTACCTTTATTTTTGACCAACCCAGGTAAGCGCATATGAACTGCCCTGGCTAGGAAGCTTTCTCCAATAGCCCACAAAGGAAGTTTCAATTCTGTGTCTACACGCCACTGCATATCTTCACAAACTTAGAGCCAGAGGCACACAGTTAAAATTCTGTGCAAAGATTGTGGCTGCATTTTTGGCAGTGTGATTATTCTGGATTCTGAGTGCAAAGCAACATTCGATAAGTCAAGATGGTAGGTGTATGATGATGATTTGTTAACTAATTGGAACAGAGCCTAAGCATTAACTTCTGAATCAAAATGAAGTGCTCGGTTCCAGGTTGTAAAGGTGCGTTCACACCAAAAGCAAATATTCTACTCTACTAAATTAATTTATGGGAGCTGCTAAACTTTCGTTTGGAATATAATGTATGTCAATTGATGGCCAACTGCCCGATTTTGGAACAAGTCTACACTGTGAGAGGAGGGGAGTTGAACAACAATCATGGCTGATTTACATCTCAACATAGATAATGTCAACAATTAACCTGGGGACTTAACAAATTGGCCAAATCCTTTAAGCAATACTATACATTTATATAATGTATTTACCAATATAAAAAACACACCTTTGTCCAGCCGTCCCTCCAGTCTCTCTAGGATGCCTAGGCTCTTGTCCAGTTGCTCTCGGAGGACGTCTCCCCGGAACAGGTCCACATCGCTGGCCTGCAGCAGCTCCTGGAAGGCTCGGCTCAGCTCCTCCAACTGCCTGCGGTGGGACACCCCCAGGCCACGGCTCTCCTTGATCTGCTGCCTGAGCTTGGACAGCTCCCTGGCCTGCGACTGCACCAGGGAGTCCAGCCTGACAGCCACACAACAGGGACAGGTAAGCATTGGAAAAGGCAAGGTGAATGTTTACATTGAGAGGATTTATTAGAGGGCAATAATAGGAGAAAAAGTGTACATGTACATACATGTGTTGTATCATAACTGTACCATTTTGAATTGTGCATTACAATATTGTCAAAATAAATGTACCACTTTATAAAAGTATTGTTTGCATGTACTTTATAATTAATATCATACATATACCACCTCTGTGTTATCATTACTTTCTTTTAAATGCACTGTAATATAAATGTACCCTGCAATGTGGTAGCAGTTTACCTTGCGGGCGAGGCAGAGCGACTGCGGTGCTGCAGCTGTTCACTCATGTTCCTGTTCAGACTCCTCTCCCTCTCCAGCTCCTGGTTCAGCACACCGATCTTATCCCTCATCCTCTGGCCCTCTCCTTCCCGGCTTTCTTTCAGCTCCCCTCCAGAGTGACACCTCTCTTGGCTGCGTCCACCGACCACGCCCGGCCAAGCATGGTGATCTCTGGAGGCGTCGACCGGCGTGGAGACCAGGTCACTGGGGAAGATGTTGCGGCCCAGTAGGCTCTGCATCTGCTGAGCAACCCGGGTCTGGTTCTCCAACTGGAGCCTCAGCTCCCTGACCTGCGCCTTGAGCTCAACGGGATCCTCTGACATGCCATAGTCCTCGAAGGCCTGCAGGCTCTTCAGACTCACCTGGAAGAGAAATAACTCAATATTTCAGCAAAAAAGTCAACAGATTTCTAAATAACAGCAAAACAGATTTCTAAGTAAAAGTCTAGAGAGCTAACCTTGTTGGAGCTCAGAGCAGGGGAGCTGGGGTAGGAGTTGGATGTTGAGTCCAGGTTCTCAGCGGAGGAGAAGGACCCTTGCACCTCCTTTAGCAGAGAAGGCAGGCTGCAGGCGCTGCCCCCGGGCTGCAAGCAAACCTTCAGATCTGAAGAGCACACAGACACACAGAGTCAACATTAAGATCAGGGCCAATGTGGTGAGGTACAGAGAGGTAAAAACAACTACAAGTGTGTTGATATACAGTCGAGTTCCTCTGACAGGAAATAGAGGTGAAGAAAGTGAATAAAAGCTCAATATGCTGGTGACTGTTGTGAGATATAGAAAGGATGAGGAAATATAGATGAAGAGTTATGCATTATTTAAAGCAGGTGAAAACATGCAAAAACAGTGTGAAACTTTGACGGTTTGTGCAAAGCCATCAACAGTGAAGGGGAGGTTGAAACCCAGGTTGACACCGGTGTTATTAGGTACAAATACCTCAGCTCATAAACATTCGCGTTACCGCCTCAGTTCATTAATCATGCATGAAAGACTGAAAGACTTTGTTTAATCACCACTAGTGGGATTAGTATTAATTCGACCACTAGCTACCTGTGCTACTGCTCTCTTCCCTATCGTTCTCACTCTTGCCACTGGTTTCGTAACCCAGGTCCTGCAAATCCACCTGCACGCACTTGTCGTCCTGCTCCAGAGGGGGCGCTGGAGGCAACAAGTGTTGAGTTAGGAAGGGAATAAGGGATGTGTATATATAAATGGTTGTAATATTGAGAATGTGTCATTCTCTTTACGTATTCCCAGTTACAATAAATTGACTAGGTTTCAACTCATTAAATAACATTTATTAGTTGGTTACTCATTCATCAAATTAATTCAATTGATTAAGTAATTCCGTGAAGGAATTGAATTCCTAGAATATTTTTGGGGAGTTAAATTAATAAATTAAATGAATATTTATCCCCCTCATTTGAATAACTACTACAGCACTAATGCATTGCTCAAGAACTGGAAGGGTCCTCGTGTATGTGTCCTTACCTTTCTGAGCAGGGTCACAGGGCAGGTTGTGGATGGTAACGACAGGCATCAAAGAGGAGGCCAGTTTCTCCTCAAGGATCTTACACGTCTTCTTCTTGTCCTTTAGAGCCTTCTGAAGACTCTCCAGCTGGGCCTTAATGTTGCCTGGTATTCCTTCTGAACTCAGGCTATCCGCTGCTGGGGCTTGGGTCTCGTTCTCCCCTCGGAGCCTCCTCTCCTCCTGCAGGCTGGCCTGAAGGTTAGAGATCCTCTGGGAGTGATCGCAGAATGCCTGGTAGAGGAGGTGGATGTTGCGATGGAGCTCCTGGGACGAAGGTCGGAACTTCCATCCATCAAAAGCAGCAGACCCGTGCCTATTGGAGGGTTTCTTGGCTTCCTCCACCTGGCCATGGTCCTCCAGTTTCCCCAGCTCCTGCAGAGACATCTGAAGCCTTTGCAGGTGGTGTTGGAGGTCAGGACTGATCTGGGCTGATGTTCCAGAAGACAAGCTCTGAGTGTTGGTGACGCGTGCTGCCAGAGAGGCGACGGCCGACTCCGCTGCAGCCAGACAGTCTGACAGACACTTGGTGATCTCTCCGTGAGTTAAACTGCCTTCAGAGCAGCCCGATTTGTCTTCAATATCTCTTGACCTGCCTTTGTGCACAGACTCTCCTGCAATTTGCCTAATTAAGTAGTCCTCGTGGTGAGTGCCAGTGTGGTTAAGACCAGGAAGTACACCACTGGTCTCAGAAGGAATTCTTTCTTCACACTCCGTATTCAGTCGGTTTAGCTCCCAACTCCCTTGTTGAAGCCGGTCCGTACTTTGCTCCTGACCGAGGTTAGAACCCCAGGACACATCGACAGTACCTCCTGGGTTCTGAGCCGCTAGAGATGCGGCCATCTGCTGCAGGGCGCTCACCAACCTCAAACACAGCTCACGAGAGGCTGCGGTTGTAGGAGAGGACAAAGAAGCCTGTATGGTGGAAATGTCCCTGCCGGTCATGTTGAGAAACTCCACAAGGTGGGCGTTGAGCCTCTCCTTCTCCTGCAGGGTCTTGTGGAGCTCCATGCATTCCATCTGCAGGGCGGTCGCATCTGAGCCCACTGAGATGATACAAGACCGGTCGTGCAAGCCGAGGCTGAGGCCGCTGTGGCTGTCCAGGTTGCAGGCAGTGAGATAAGCGATGGTGGATTCAGCAGCCTGCAAGGCCTCGGCGTACTGGCGATTGAGGCAGTCCTTCTCCTGCAGCTGGGCGTGGATCTTCTCCCACTCAGCCAGCTTGCCTTCCAACCCGTTGATGAGGCTCTCCTTCTCCTGGCACTCCTGATGGAGCAGCTCCAGCTGGGCCAGCAGGGCACAGGAGTCAGCCTGGGTGTTACCCAGGAGGGCCTCTCCAGCCTCTGGGTTATTATCGGAGACTGTGGGGCTGCAGCTGCTACGATGGATGGACTCGTCAAAATTGGAACCGGGAGTAGTGCTGCGCTCTAACGACAGGGGGTATTCAGAGCACTCGGACAGGAGTTGGTCCGACTCGGAGATGTGATTCGGGTGTCTATCTCGGAGAGGGTCAACAGTGTGGTGATGCAAAGGTTGGGGTTGGTTGGCCTTCCAGATGGTGCTGCCTGGTTCTGATATCAGTCTCACAGGCACAGGAAGGCGAGATCTGACACCAGCCTAAAATAGGAATGGAAAAAATGTTGATTGTATGTTATCACATTGTATATTCAGATTTATGGCAAGTTTCCTTTCTTTCTCATTCACAAGTCCTACCCCCTGCTGTGAGAGGCGCTGCCTGGCAGTCTTGTTGTGTAACAGGTCAGCGGTCGGTTGACCCTCCAGGGTCCCGTTTCTCCTCTCCCAATCGGACACCTCCACAGCTTTCCTTTCCAGCTGCTCCTTCAACAAGCCGATGACATTGAGGTGATCCTTGGCCTCGTCTCTTAGTCTCAGCACGGTCTCGTTGAGACTCGCTGGTCCATCGCAGTTGTCCTCTGTTCTTGCCTTCCATTCAGACTCATTTAACATTTCCTCACGGAGGAGACATCGCAGCTCTCCGTTCTCCGATCTAAGTCGCAGGATCTCATCCCTGGGGCACCAAGGGAAATGTAGTTCAGACAAATTGTTATGTCAGATATTCAGGGTAACAAAACACCACAATCAAACACACATGGATAGCACCCAACAATGGTTGAAATCCATTGCAAAGTTGAAGAGTGAAGTTACGGTACATGCCTGGGACATCACCGTGCGTCATTTGAAACCAATCAGGAACAAGAAAAATACCATCTCAATGTCATTGCTGAGATTACGCTTAATATTGAAATATTAATATAAAATTCAATATTGACCAGTGGGTAAATACCATTAAGATAGTTGAGACACACCTGAGTTGTGAAGTTGTTCCCTGGAGCACTATCTCCTCCATGTTCTGTTCCTGCTGTTCCAACATGTTGTCACTAGACCTGATCTGAGGTTCTCCAGTGCTGAACAAGCCTCTGTTATCATGGTCACAATGGCTTTGGGACACCGTCTAAAAGTGAAATATGTATGCAAAACCAAAACATGAAAGGACATATAGACGTCTTTGAATGAACGTTGACTCCTCACAACTGTCCGTCCCTTTCCCCCATACCTGCGGAGGCAGGATCTCTGTTTGGCTCTGTTGATCTGGACCGGGACGCAGTGTCCCGTCGCCCATGCGTCGCTGGACGGCCCGGCCTGCCACTAGCAGCTAGAGTAATGGGATGGGAGGTGGGTTGTTGTGACACAAATGAATTTGTAAAAAAAGAAAATCCACCAAAGGAAAACGGAATGCACAAAGAAAACACAGTGGACAGCCAGCGGCAGAATGGTGATGTCTACATGTGGCATGGGAGAGCGAGAGTGTTTTTCAATGGGACGAAGTGATCAGAAGATACAGGGGTGACAGGAGTTAGGAGACATGTCGAGGAAGAGGAAGGAGGACATTTCTGTGCTGTTTTTCTACAGACAAAACAATGCGTTAGAGAGAGAGAGAGAGAGAGAGAGAGAGAGAGAGAGAGAGAGAGAGAGAGAGAGAGAGAGAGAGAGAGAGAGAGAGAGAAGAGAAGAGAAGAGAAGAGAAGAGAAGAGAAGAGAGAGAGACAGAGACAGAGAGAGAGAGAGGATGTGTACATATATATATTTTCATTCTTTCATCACAGAAGGATAGACTGTTAATGTTATATTTGCCAGGGTTTGTTATGTGCAGGGTAGTCTCACAAATCAGACTTTAGATAAACATCTATAGTCTAATGGCAGACGAGTTTAAATCTGTGAACGGGGCTTGCAGATGTGTGTTACATGGAATGGTCTGCTGCCAAAAACCTAACCAGCGGAACCACAACAAACGTGATATGGCTGACCATTCATCTCGGCTCCAGATGAATGGTCATATAATCGTCATCCCATTGTTGGTATCCCTCCTGGGCCAACAGCGAACACAAACTCTGCACGCACTGGTAAACTAAACTTTTCCTGTAGATGGTGGGAAGACAAGCTAAAACGTCCTGTCTGGACACCAACATCCTTAGACAAAATGTCTGTAAATATTTAAAATCCAACCTGTGTAGTAGAATGACAATAAATATAATTTGTTAAAATAGTCTTCTGAAACCTCCTTCTTGCCATTCGCGGACGAGTTTATCTTCGGAAGAATATATCAAAACAGGAGAGAGTGGGTAACTCCGGCCCTCAAAGTTTGGCTATAGCATTGTCGTACTTCTGGATCCAAGATTGGGGATTCTCACCTGTGTCCTTGGGCTAGTGTTGCCGTGGCTGAGGTTTTCCTTGTCTTCTGTCCTCTCCAGCAGGAAGGCCTTCCTCTGCAGGTCTATGTTAACACTCTGCAGGCCACTCACACACTCCTGCAGGTCCACCACCTAGGGCACAAAGAGCACACACTCTCATTACATATGAGGAATGCCACCCTTTCGTCTGAAAATATATAGGATGGGAAAGTTGGGCAATGTATTTAACTAGCTCATAGCTTAAAATAACTGGGACATATCTGTAGTCAATGGTGAGCGATACTGATTTCACAAATAAAAAACTCTCTTTGTTTACAAGAATCGTACAATGGCACTCCAATAACCCTTCCCTCTCACACCACCCAGCAAGCCGAGCTATGCAGGTTCGCTTCACACAGTTGCACGGCCAGTTTGAGTGGACAGAACACTGTTATTGAGTTTTTTTAAGTCACCAGCTGACTAATTGGGAGGGGCTCAATCTTACACTATGTGACTTTAAGAGGACTGGATTCCGAGGTGAAGTATACAACACTCAGTAACACTGTCTAATCAAAGTAGACGAGGTAAATAGTTGGAATTAATTGGGTTGGTTCTGCCACCGACGTAAAATATGGCACCATCTCCAAACAAGTGAACCATTTGCACTCATTCAGTGTGTCGATTATGAATATTTTCTAAAACCCTTGTGTGATACAACTAATTGCACCAAAAGGCTCTCTTAACAAAATGGCCATTAATTTAAAGCAGCCTCAGACATTTCCAACTCTCCTTACTAGATCATACAGTAGTATTTCTACTGAAGTTCTATAAACCAACCTTCTGTCTGAGCTCCTGTGGAGAGAGCTGAGACAGACTCTCTTCCAGTCTTTCTCCCACACAGATGCTCATGTAGGAGGTCTGGTCCCCTAGGAAGGTCAGGGTGTCCCCTACAAGACGTGACCAGACACAAGTGTTAACAACAAACCAGATTATCATGCCATCCATGGTACTTAGTTTTATCCTTTGAAATATGAATATCAGGATTCATTCATTAAATACAAATAATACAATAGAAAGAATAAAAATATGCTTAACGGTCGAGTGTGTAGAATTGAGTGGCATTTAACGGAACAGAATTGGCAGAAATGGAATATAACATAAGTACATTTTAATTTGTGCATAATCCCATGAAAATAAGAATTGTTGTCTTTTCGTCACCTTAGTTTGGGCCCTTTATATATTTAGGGAGCGGGTCCTCTTCCACGGAGGCCGCCATGTTGCACCGCCATGGTTCTACATTAGCCCAGAACGGACAAACGGCTCTGGAGAGAATGTGTTTTTAAGAAAATGTGTTTTGGGCAAAGAGTTGTAGTAAGGAATGGGGCGTATTATCCCCATGACTACGACCCATTTGTGACTATTTTCTAGTACCGTCGTTGTGTAGGAGAGTTATAATGAGCGATGTTGTATGTGAAATGCGCCACACACCGTGGCGTTATACTATATATTCAAGAAGTTTAACCCTCTCGGACGCGGACATAAAAATCAACAGCTGTCCAGAACGAGCTTCACACATCCACACTTCCACACACACCGTGGCGTTATAAGTGTCCGAGAAGTTTAACCCTCTGTCAGACGCGAACATCAAATCCACCACTGGCCAGTAGCTCCAGACATCTTCACACACACACATCGTGGCGTTATACTATAAGTGATCTAGAAGCTTTCCACTCTCTCGAACGCGGACATCAACCGCTGCACAGACGGAGCTTCACACATCCAACCACACCGTGGCTTTTTACTAAAAGTGTCCTAGAAGCTTAACCCTCTGTCAGACGTCGACATCAACCACTGCACAGACGGCAGCCACACACACTGGGGCATTATATATGTGTCCTAGAAGCTTAACCCTCTCTCTGACGCGGACATCAACCGCTGCACAGATGGTAAGATAATGTAGCGAATGGCATTGTACGGATGAGGGTGATTATGATAAGGGGGTGTGCATTCTCTAATACATCCATGACATGGAAACGTAAGCTTTCGAGGTAGTTTCCCAGTTCGATAACTAAAAGTAGGCTCTCACTCTTTCGGAAAAAGTTGGTATCCAAAACGAAACAACTGCACAACGTCATGTTATCAAAAGCAACATATTCGCGCCAACTGCATCGAGATGAATCATTAATACATATAACAGATCGCGATAATTATAGGTCTATGAATGTAGTTTACTACTATGGATGCAATAAGAGTACTGTGTGTGAGAAACATAGACGGCTGTTACCTCCGCAATGTCCTACCACATGTAGTGTCCACGGTGACTATGACAAAGTGTGATTGGTTAAACAGATTTATTCGCAGGCTAAAAAGCTGTGAAAAATGGATCTTGTGCGTTTAAATTTAATGTCCCATTTTTGCAAAACGGAAATTGCATAGTGTATATAGTCCCATTCAGTTCCATGATTTGTTATTATTTTATAGACGTGGGAAAAAAACGCAATGAACAATCACGTTAAATGGAGAATAACCTTTACCTGTAAGCTATTACCTATAGATAACATTTATATTTTGTATAAATAACTAAATACAATTCATAAATCTATCAAAGAACCTCATCACTTGAAACTTGGCTACTCGATGCTGTTGTAGACAATCATATCATTTTTGAAGTACCTACTGAAACCTTACACAATACAGGCCAGTACAGGCGACCGTAGTCGTTCGAACGGGAAGGATGGGGCGGGGGGGGGGGGTTCATTTGGTTGCAATCTGCAACCTCACCGCTAGTGGCCACCTCAATTTTACACACTTGACCTTTGAGATCAAATTTATAACACAAGAATCCATACAGGAAAAATTCAATATACAATAAAAAAAAAAAATTATATAAAAAAAGATTACACAAATTGGTTTTCAAAATAAATTGACTTAAGGGAAATAAAGCCATGTCATGTGATCAGATTACCAGTGTCATTAGCTCCTCCCACGCCTCCTGCCCGGTTCTGGATGGCTCCGAGGCGGGCCTGCAGGGAGGCGTTCCAGCGATGGGCATCCTCCAGCTGGTGCCTCATGCTCTCCAGCTCCTGAGGATCAACACCTGCACAGACACACACATTATGCTGAGACCTGCATACACATACACACACACACAGACTAGAGATGCTAAAACCTGGACAGACAATCACATACAGAGAATGCTGAACCTGCACAAACACACACAAACAGATAGGGGGCTGAAACCTGCACAAACACAGAGGATGCAGAAACCCCCACCCACACACACAAAATATACTGTTGGTAAAACGTAAAATATATCATTACATTTTATATAATATATATTTTTCATTCCTATATATTATATAATATATTATATAATTTTACAATTGATACAATAATATTGTGTATTTTATGACTGCATACAATACAATGCATAACGCATACGGAATATGACCATATACCCAAGGTTATTATTATTACTCTGTAAAGAGGGATGTTAGCCAAAAATAACTATGATGTGGATCTGGACGGATAAGGATATGAATCCATCCAAGTGATGGGAATGGAATCCGACTGCATATAATCTTAACAAAGCAAAGTATGATACTTTGTTTTGAAGTCTGGAAGAACTGTCTTGCATTTATCATTGCATTCTCAATTAAAGCTGTACAACACAGTCCTTTCCCGTCACCTCAGCCACATATGCATGTGAGCTTGGGATATTTAAGTACAGATGACCTACATAAACACTTGGTTTAGTTAAGCCCGGAGGGTAGAGGAGGAGGAGGAGGAGGTGGTATGCACTTCATATATTTACATGGACAGGAAGCCAGGTGCAGGCTTATGGCTGAACTGATTTGCTCTAGCTACGTGCGCACCCGGTGGCACATTTAATCAGTCTCAAGGGGGATATAATCACTGGCTGACTTGCATGTAGTCTTGTGTGTGCAAATACACAATAATGAACATAGAGAGCTCGTAGTGCATTAATGCGTGTGATTTGAGGCTCATGTTTATGTTTATGCTTATGGCTCATGTTTTCTAGACGTAGTATGTTTTGGGAACAATATTGCCATACCGTTTCTTTAATATTGTATGACTGTACAGCAGAAACATTTTTAGGCCAGACTTTCAATTTATACAATGGAGGATAGATGATGCTTTGATGCAAGAAACACATTTTGAATAATACAATGATGATGTGGTTAAATGTAAGCCAGATGGGGTGGTTAACAGCCAAACAAATGTTAGTAAGGTGACGTAATCAATGAAACAGGCAAGAATCTAAAAACTATTTACATTGTTTGAAACAAGCAGGACAGCATGTTAAACAGTGAGAGACAGAGAGACAGACAGGTGTATTTTTTATTAAATTTTTCACTGGATGACAGATGAGTGGAGAAATGCCAGACAAAAAGACAATGAAAGTGAAGGGCATCCCAGCCGCTGGGCAGACAGTATTGATACAGTACATGCAGATGAAAAGCTGATGGTGTGAACACAAAGAGAACAAACATGCAAAAGAAAAGGACCAGATGTGCATGCTCTAGTATATAGCAAGGATGAGAAAAAAAGAAAGAAAAAGCATGTGAACAGGAAACAAGATTGGTGCAGACATGTTGTATGTGGATTTTTAAGTACCCTTCTAGTAAGGTGAGTAGCTGAAGCATACCATTATAAGCTATCTACGACCTACCAGTTAATCTCTGAAATCACTCATTCACTTCCACTTAAAGAAAATAAACACCCATGTCTGTCACGAGCTAGGTCAGAGAGTGGATGTACTGCACCTTCTCTTAGCTGAGCTTGGTGCAGCTCGCTTTCCAGCTCGCCCCTCAGCCCCTCGTTGGTCTTGATGCCTTCTTCCAGCTGCTGCCTGAGGAGCTGCACGGCTGCCAGCTCCAGCTGCAGCGCATGCAGGCGTTGGGAGCTGCAAGACACACACACACACACACACACACACACAAGGGTATATAGATATTTAAAGACTGTATTTCTAAGTAAGTCAATAACTTATGGAAACTATACTCTGTGTTGGGTAACAATTAGATATCAAGTTGTATCCCTCTTTTTCCTGCAATTACTGATACTAAGAATCATAATCTTTGTTCTAAAAAAGCTGTTTAAAAGCATATTTGCTGTTTGGTACAGCAAATATGTTATGAAATACAATTATGATTATCGTAAATTGGTTAATTTATTTCTAGGTAAGACTTGAAAACCCAGTCTTATGTATTGACAAGAATATACAAATATATTCATATTTCATATCCATATTTTTCAGCCTTGATATTTTGATTTGATCTCCTCATGGCTGAAGACAGCTAGGACAGACATCCTCACCTGTCCTGCTCCTTGACAGTTCGGATGAGGCTGGAGAAAAGCTGCTGCTCCGTCTTCAGGGCCCTGGTCAGGGCTGCGTGCTCGTCGTGTAAGGAAGACAAGCTAGGCGAATCCTGGAGGGAGACCCCCAACCAGACAACGTCAAAATGTTAATGCCTCTCCTCCAGTACCATGTTAAATGATAGTGTCCCCTTGCAGGGATCAATGATGCATCTAATTAGGTATCCACAGAGTATCTGTGGATGCCTATTGTTATTCTAGGGTTTAGGTATTATTCTTTTCATTTTGAAGTGCCCATATCTCAGCCTGCGACTGGGCAAAAGTTTTAAAATTGTCCACCATATATGTATCCCCAAAGAAAACTTCAGAAATCTTCTAAATAACCACAGGTGCAAATGACACACAATATGATACACAATATGATACACATGCTCTATGGTAGTATCTGATTCTAATTTAGAAATGGCATAGTTAATCCAAAAGTTTAATATGGTACGAAGTGAACATTATTCCATCAATCACAAGGTCGCTTCAGAAGGTGCCAGGAACTGGAAACTTGCCATGCACAAGAGGTCATCTCCCTTAACAAGTTAAGCAAGTTTTGTTTTGATAGCTCAATTGATGACGTTGCAGCGTTGATTGCAAAAGGTGCTCAGCTAAGCGCTAGTCCCACACACCCCAATCTTAGTCACTGTAATGTATGCATTTTTATATTACCTTTTGCTGGCTGTCTCCTCCAATGATGGTTCTCTCCCTCTGGGGCAGGCTAGACGTTGACCTCTCCACATCGGTATCGGTAGCAGAGGCTTGATCCTGGCCATTGCCAGTCTGTCTGTCCCCACGCTGACCCAGATGCTTGTGGAGCTCCTGCCCAGAGAGTGAGAAACGCAAGTCCTCACAAAGACAGCTAAAAAGGGGGGGGATCACCCATGTACAGAGCGGGAAAAGCTCCTAATCCAAAGCTGGTATGCGTCTGAAAGGAGTTTGACTTCCTGAATGGGGGTTGACTTACGGCGATGATCTGATCCTTGGTCTCCAGAGTGCTGGTGAGGGACTCTGCGTTCGCTTTGTGGCCCTTAACGTGGGCCTCCAGCTCAGCCAACGTTGACTGGAGCTCTGCCAGTGAAATCTAGAAAACATTAAATGTTGGGAATATAACATTATTACATCTCTGCAAGACAGTATGATCTATGTGGAGCTTAAAGGTGCTGTAGGTAAGATGCAAGAGTTGTAAAGCGAGAGAGCAGAAAATAGCTACTATTTTGAAACTAAACAACCAAAACAAATTTCCTCCATCTATGCTCTCTCCCTCCCCATGTTTCTCCACAAATTAAGAAATGTTGCATTTCCAGCTCCTGTGTTTGACAGGCAAGATTAATTCCCTGAACCAATCACGGAAGAGATGCCCTGATTGGTAAGAGCGGTCTCATATATAAATTGGCTCAAACAGAGGCAGGTGCAGTCAACTCTAAACAGATATTCTCACAGCACATTTCACTCACTAATAGTTGACGGATGACTTTCTAACAAATTAAAGACTCAAAAAGTAGCTCTTAAACTCTAACCTAAAGCACCTTTAATGGGCATCATGATTCACTGACCGTCAGTTCATTCTCCCTCTTCAAGGCCTTGTTCAGTGCCTCTGTTTTCTGTGCCAGCTCCTTCTTCAGGATGACCATGGTTTTCCTGGTGACCGTGATGTTCTCTATATTAGCTTCACCGTTCATCTTGGACAGCTCAGCTGCAGGTCAACAACAAATTATGGATTTAGAACGGACCGAAAAGGATGTGTGACATTAAAATCTTGCTCCTCCAGAGACAAACCGGCTGTCTTTCTGAGACTTTGATGTCTTACCTTCTCTTTCGATCAGCCTTCCCTTCAGGATTTGTACAGTGTGTTTGAGTTCCAACACATGATCCGACTCCTCCTTGATCCTTGGCTCAGCCAGGAACCCATCTGTGTCCTGACCGCGCTCCATCAGCTTCTGCAAAATTACAATTAAACCATTTTTAACATTTGGAATAACTACAAAAAGTGCTGCACGACCAAGTGAACAGTGTTTCCATGTTCAACATGAGACGTATATTTAGAATTCCACGACTGCCTAAGCTCATAGTAAAAGCCTAATCATATCATATCCAGTAGTACACTTGACTAGCTACACTTGACTCCAAACAGTCACCGCAGAGAGGAACTCACTTTGATCAGGCCATCCTTCTCCACCAACAGCAACTTGAGCTCAGCATTCTCCAGGTAGCCGTCCTGGGTGGCCGCGGAGCTGTGCTTCTCAGCAGCATTGAGCTGCTGCTGCCCGTCCACCAGTTGTCTCTTAAGTTCCTGGATCTCCCGTGTGTACTCAGACAGCATGCGGTTGTAGTGCTCAGAGGACTCCTGGGTGACACAACATCACATGGCGTAGAGGGGTGGGAGAGTTAGAGTCAGACATAACACAACCCTTTTTTTTTTTTTACTAGGTTGTGCAGCACTATAACCTTTTTGTAGCTACTACAATTTGAATTGAATGCTTTGATCATTCTCAGCCTCACTTTGGATAAAAGGGTCTGCTAAATTACTAAATGTAATGTCAATGAAAGACCAGAAGAGGGAACTGAATTTGAATTAAGAATGGAATCAGTTGGTGGTGGTGCCGACCTTCAACAGTTTGTCCTTGCTGCTGATGGTGGCCAACAATCCTTCCACGGCGGACTCGTTGTCGGTCACCAGGTTCTCCCTGGCCTTAGTGGCCTCTGCCAACATGGCCTCCGTCACCTTTAACCTCTGACCCATTTGTTCGGCCAGGTCGCGGGCCTGGCTTTGGGACTGGCTGAGCATTGCTTGGGCCATTTCCTGTAGGCAGAAGAAGAAACGTTTAGAAACCACAAGCACGAAACTACTCAGCAAAGCAAGACTTACTTGTGTAGTCAAGAGATATTCGGTATGCAGAGGTAAATCGATGTCCAATCTAACCTCCATGTCTTTCGTCTTGCCCTGCAGCGAGAGCTGCAGCTGGCTAATTATTGAGTCCTTTTCCCTCAGAGTTCTGTTCAGGTTGTCCTCCACATCCTGCTTGGCTCTCTGCAGGTTCTTCAGCGTGTTGGCAAGGTGCTGCAGCTCCACATCCTTCTCCTTGATCACACTGTCAAAATTCTGCAGAGAAGGAAGATCACAACTTTAATATATACATGCATTTGAAAGACTGAATCTTTTGGGGACAAATACTTTTACCAGGCATAATTATTAAGATATAAGGTACTCACATTAATGGTTTCATTGTTGTGAGTCAGCAAGTTGTTGAGTCGCTCGAGGTCTCTCTCCTTTTCTCTTAAAGCCAACTGCAGTTGGTGTATTTCATTGTCTTTCTCTTCAATGGCAGCAAACTTTTCGTCCAACGCCTTCTGCAAGGTGACAAATAAAAGAGGCCAAATGAAAACAGAGTAAAAAGAGCAAATTACAACTTCTAGATCTAAACACATCATACCTCAAGAGCCTTCTCCTTCTCTCTGAGTCGGTCTCGAAGCTTGGAAAGCATGACATCGCTTCCTCCAGGGCTTCTGCTCTGCCCAAAATCTCTAACCATGTTCATATACTCCTGAAAAACACACAGAAAACAACACAACACGTATAATTAAATATCCATCTATCTATCTATCCACCCACCCATCATCACTCATCATTTCAATCTAGCTATCCACCAATTGACCAATCATCGGTCCAGGTTAGCGTAAATAAATTAGTATAAATTAGCGTAATTTATACTAAAGGTTACAGCTTAGTGAGGGATTTTGTCACCTGCAGCTGCAGCTCCTTGTCTGCCAGACTGGAGGTGAGGCGCTGAATGGTGACCTCATGGGCCTGCAGTTTCCTGGTGGTCTGATCTAGAAGACCCTGGTACTGTTGCTCCAGAGCGCTCTCTCTGTCCCCGATCTCCCCACTGAGCTTCTTCAGCTGGTTCTGCAAGTCCTGCGGGAAAATAGTTAAGTTAGTCGATATGTAGTTTCAAGTATAAATATGTGAAATGTACTTATAAGATCAAATGGTTTGTATCTGCCTTACATTCAGAGCTTTATCTCCTTTCTTCTTCTGCTGTTGGAAGTCCTCCAGCTCAAACTCCAGTTGCTCCTTCGCCTGTTGCATGTCTGCCAGCTCCTGCTCCCTTCTGGCCAGGGAACGCTGCAGTTTTTGGGCTTCCAGCACCTTGGTGTGGTGCTCTCCTTGGAGGTGAGCAAGCTCTGCCTGCTTCTCCATTAGCAGACTCTGGTGCTCCTCTGCACCCTGAGGAGGAAAGTCAAGACATTTTTCTTGTGCATTAATTCCCAAATAGACTATATATACACATTAATACGTTGGTATTATAAATGAAAAATGAAAAATGCAGATTAAAATATACGTAATTCCAGGGACTGCATCATTGTAATATCAGGCCAAAGAGAGTATGTTGGTGACTTACCTGGTATTTTTGAAGTTGTGCTTTGTGTGCAGTCTCTCTTGCCTTGGCCAAAGCCTCATCCCGGTCCTCAATCTCATGACACAACTCTAAGATCTGTGCAACACAACAAGGTAAAACGTTTCAACATGATCAAGTTGAGCTACTTTATTCCTTATTATTACTTTTTGTATTGTTGATGATGTTAAATCTGTAAGATCTAAAGTATTGGACAGTGACGAATCTACCTCCTTTTCTTTTTCTTTCAGGACTTGAGAGAGACCCTGGATGGTTTTATCTCGTTTCAGAGAGTTTTTCTTCTCAGAGCAAAGATCATTCTCCTTCTCAACCAACTTTCCAGAAAGTGTCTGTAGAAAATAGAAAGAAATAGAGTAATACATGAGAAATTGTATTCCAGTACAATTAACAAAAACGTAGAAAAATATCTTAAGTACCTTGTTTTCATTCTGAGCCTCCGCCAGTGTTTTTGTCAAGTGCTCATTGCTGTTTTTCATTTGAGTAAGCTCATTATTCAGCAGCTTATTGGTGGACGCCAACTGGCTCACATCATGCTCTCTCTTCGCAAATCCCTAAATTCAAAACAAAAAACATTTGATAAGCATCTGACAATAATAGAGACATGACATCCCTATCGGCTAAAACAACCCACTAATGGCAAATGGTGGATTGTCCAATTGCAGAGAGCCAAGGACTACCTTTTCAGTAACGGGAGTGTATTCATCATTAAATTCCTCTGTAAGATCATGCAGAGACTTCCACTGTGCCTCCCTGCTTCTTCGTTTTGTCCTGAGGAGGTTTGGAGGTGTATGACCGGTATGTGGCTTCTGCAGCACAGGGATGCGGCTGTCTGGCGGGGCAAGGATTTGCCGTCTGGAGATGCAATGCAACAACTGGATGAGGTCAGAGATCAGGGACGACTGAACCGCGGAGCTACGGAGCAGGGTTCTAGCCTGATACTTTCCTATTGACCCATCGGTAATGCTTTTTCTGGCAATGGGCTCTCTGAAGTGTCGCTTCGGCTGATGGTCTGTAAAGGTTTTGGAGGCAAAGTCTTGATTGAGGGACTGCAGGGAAGTCGAGCGACCTTTGAATCCAGGGCTAGGCAGGGAACCCTTACGGCTGACCAGGTCCAGATACATGCTCTGGGAACGGTGGCGTGCAGCTTGGAGACCACCGGAAGAACATTCCAATATCAACCCGGATCCGGGCCTGGGCGAGAGCCTTCTGAGGCCCGAGCGGGCTGGCGTGGCTGCTTTGCCTCCGAGTCTATCCAGACTCACGCACCTTCTCATCCGATTCTTCACCTGGCCCACCTCCGCATCTCTGTGGGGCCGAGATTCGGAGGCGAGCTGACCCACCACCTCATCATCTTCAATGGGACTGCCGCATCCAGAGGACCTAACGGGAGTCTTGGACCTGGAACTGTCCCCATCACCCTTAGCTTGGGATAAATTGTTCTTACTGTAGACATGGTTAAGGCACTGGATTACATGTTCCTTCTCTGCCTGGAGCTTCTGCACCTGAGCACTATGTTCCTCCTGGAGCCGGTTGATGGCGATATCGCAGTGAATCACCTTCTCCAGCTGGAACACGCACTTCCCACACAGGAACTCTCCACGACCATCTCCTCGAGTTACTCCCAAGCCCAGCACATGGGACAGAATAACCTGGAGCTGCCTCTGTCCTGTGGCACTAAAGATCCAACGGCATTGGCTTCCCACCAAGCGAACTCCACACACACGGCACGGGTCCTTCATTGTGCCTTAGCTCTTGAAAAGGCAGCCTGAAGTCGATCAACCTCCAAAACCCTCTTGCACACCAGCAGTCCAATGTTGCTCATTGTCAGCCTGCCAGCCGAGGAATGTCTACCGTTATGCTCACTGCACTACCGAGGGAGCGGACAGAGAATGACTGTCCCTGGTAATTGCGAAGTGCTGTAAGCCCTAAACCCTCAATAATCCCTGCTCCCGCCTCCATTTGACTCTGCCATGGGCATTCAATCAGATAAAATCCCCTAAGACTACTGCAGTGATGGTATGGCTGATGCCATCCTCAATAAACCCAATAGACCCACCTTCCTATAAATGCCCTGATCAGGACATCAGGTATTTGGCTACAATGTGCAGGTACCACCGAATAGGGCTGCTGCAACATAGTGGCGACACTATCCATTCAACTGGGTAGAGCACAATCTATTTTGCATGCTATTCTCAAAGTTATAGCTCAATTTGATCAGGTATGTTGTAGATGTTGCCGTCACCCATTACCTTTAGATCCTTAGACAAGTTATTGATTGTTTTTGCCTTACCAGTCCTTTTGCAGAAAGACCTCTTCGTTACCATATTCATAATTTACATAACACTCATACTTTCACACATTTCAACAATTTGTTGCATTGAAACTATCGGTCTAGAGGTTTAAACAACTGAAAGCATTCTGTTTTGATACACAAAGATGCCATGAATAGTACTTGGAGGAGCCATCTCCTTTCAGTTTAGTAATCCAGTCTTAACACCGTGACCTCAGCCCAGATGCCGGATTTAGAAGAGAAACGTTGGACGCTGTTCAGATAACAGCTCTTGGCTCATCTGCAAATTAAACCTTCTAGAAAGTTTCTTGGCCAAAGCTTAGGAAATGCTGTGAAAATTGACCTGAATTTGCACTATGAAAGAGCAGTTTGAAGTGTATTGAAATGTAGCTATTAGCTGCCAGGAACTAACTGTGTGGCATTAAGCCAGCGCTGGCCGATGCTCTGTGACTCAACATGTGGCCAGTGGTTTGTTTTGTTTCCTTTAGAAAACTACAGCTAAATTATTTGGCTGGTTTGTTAAGACCCCAGGTTAGAGATTTAAAACACCCATGATTTTTGTTCAACTCCCCTGCTATTGCGGTGTCAACACATTCCAAAATTGGGGCAGTTGGCCATCAACTTTATCTTTCCTTTGTTTCCTTTCCATTCAAACTGACCTGGCTATGTATTTCCCCAATAGTGCACACAAACTAAAAAATCCAAGTTTGGATTCTGTGTTTACACTCTGCATGCTGGCAGACTGAGAGCCTGAGGCGTGCAATAAGAATTCTGGGCAGAGTGGCTACGTTTTAGGCATTGTCATTATTCTGAACGCAGAGCAACATTTAAATAAGTCTTGATGGTAAAGTGTGGAGGAGGAGGGGGTGATTTTTAATTGATTGAAACGCCACATAAGCAATCACTTCTGAAAGCTGAGCTGCTAGAAGTCATTACAATACATAGCAACATAATAAAAATGTATTCATAAAAGTTAAATATAAAGAGGAGCGTCTGTATTTTTGGGGATATTGAATCATACCGTTGGTATTTCAGAATGCCCAGCCTCCAGCGCGCCTCACTATCTGCTCACTCGCTGTTTTTGTTTTGTGCCATCCATTATCCAAGCAACAAAATAAATAATCACTTCGAACCTGCTATGGTGTCCTAAAATAGTTTTTTCGCTGGAGTCAGTATGAAGTCTGTGAATTCTGATGCTAACTCTGTCTAAACACCAAAGCCTCAAGTTCACAGCCAGGTCCCATGCAGAGAACCCAGCATATAAAAACAGGGCCAAGCCAGCAGGAATGCTTAAAGGGAAAAAGTAATTATAATACAAACTGACGTGCTTTTATCAAGACTGACCGCATGACATATCCCAAGCATTACTAAATAGTGTGCTTTGTGCTGCACAACATTGAGTGCCGTCTGTTCTGTCAGACTGTGTCAGTGGTGGTGATGATAGCCCTGACACAGCTGTAGGACACGGCTAAATAGCGTAGCTCGTGATTTGTGGCGAAGCCATGGCTTGGCACAAAGAAAAAAGAGCAGAACGAGAGCTTTCTAAACTATGCTCATGTTAAGTGAAGGAGCCTCAGGCTTGTTTTGACGCAGCCTATGTGTACTACTGAGAGCACCTCCAGACAGGACTGACCTTGTAATCCCTTCGTGCCTTGTCCCTTTCTCCTCCCAACTGTTCCCTCAGCTCCTGTAGGGAAGATGCACATTGCCAAAAGGTAAATAGGATTGAAGAAGATTTGCTTTGGTTTTTTTGTGCCGGTTCTTCATTTGGATGCGCATAATCGGATCTTGGTTTTTCAATCAGAATATATCAGGAGTATATCATATATAAAGGATTTAATAAAAAATAACATCAGTATTATAGTATGGATGGTCATTTTAAAAGGTGAAACATACCTGCAGCTGATGATCTTTCTCGCTGATGAGGATGGTAAGTTGTGCGATGTGGTCGTGTGCTGGTGTATCTGTTCCCTGGTCCGCGTTAGTCTTCTGTTTTATCAAACCTTCCTTTTCCCTCAAAGAAATCCTGAGCTGCTCTATGATGCTGGAATCAGAAGTTAACAAATCCATATAATTTATTAAGATGTAGGGCTGGCCCGAATACATAATTTCAAACTTTTAATATTTGTATGTATTTCTATTCGAATATTTGTTCAAAAATCTTTCCTTGTCTTTATCAGAGCCGGCAGAGACTACTGCTGCAGAATCGCGCTTTTATCAACTGACCATTTTATCCTTTTAATTTCTAAAGCGGTTTCATTTGCTTAAACAAATCTGTTATTTTAATAAGGCAAAAAGCAAAGTGACAATATCACATAGGATTGCTGCTTGGACGCCTGTGGCTTTCAGATCCACTCATCGGTCCGACTGTTACGGCAGAGCCTCAATGTAGCCTAAAAGTTTCAGAATACACACTGCTTCCATAGTACGAGAGTAGGTCTACTTCAAATTATCACAAAGCAAATAGGTGGTATGAACATTATGCAAAGTTTTGATGAAATTGCACAGCAGGACTAGCGATATTTACACATAGGGAAAACACACAGCCACTATTGTGGGTGACTGATCGCCATAAAAAGAAGAAAAGAATTGCTACCTGTTATATTCATGTTTTTTAATTACCAACCCATTGTTATTGATAAGATAGAGCTTTTTGGTGTCTTTTGGCCTTGTTCAAACATTGAAATAGCTGGTGATACATTCAATATTAAAACCTTTGACACCGGCTTGTTGCAACCACTTATTTCTATGGACGCAAGTAGTGGGAGTAATATGAATATTATTACAACCAGTTAGTTTAACGTCTGGCTGTCAGTCTTGCCAATTCTCACACTGGATGGCAGGTGTCAAAGTGCAACCAAAGTATTTGAATACTGTTCTCATATTGGAATACAAACCTAACAAAGGATAATTCAGTCATCCCATGTTTGGCCATTCTGATAATGCTACCGTTACTTCAAATGAATCAAATGATCATCTCACTTTATTGCAAGTGAGATAAGCTTATCGTATTGGCTGCATGAACATCAAGTTAGGGCTAGCTGACATGGAAGTCATCCTCCCAGTAACAACGGGGAATTTCACACCCCCTGTGTTCCTACCCATCTTTCTCCTGCAAGGCTTGCTGCAGGTCATTGTTAGGCTCAGGGACAGGGGAGAAGGCCTCAGAAAGACCCAGAGCCACTAGCTGCTTCTCCATGTCAATATTCTTAAGCTTTTCCTTCTCAGCAATGGCAGCCATCTTCTCCACCTCTTCCTCCGCTGCATGCAGATCCTGCCATGACAGCAACGAATAATGTGTGAGGATACACTTTAAAACTGGGATAATAAACAACTATTAATCTTCAGGTTAGGATTAATTAGTTTTGAGAAATGTGGGTGAGGTTGGAATTTTAAGCTAAACAGACAAACATACTGCTCACTTCCTCTATCTGTGTAAGGTTCACCTGTTTCATCATCTATTTTTATGCATAGAACCCTACACAACACATATTGGGGTGCATGTTATAGTACATAAATAGAGAAATCATAGATATATACTTTTTATTTTGTTGTTCTAATATTTCTTAAAATTTGAATTACTACATATCATTACCACTGTATTAAAGCTTTAGCCAACTTCTGTTTGTGGCAAGTTTATACAAAGCCCAACATATATCATAAATGTATACTCCAAATATTCACCTGTTCAAGGTCAGTTATCTTCTTGTTGAGTGCTTGTTGCAGAGCGTCCATGTCTCTCTGAGACTGCTCTCGAACACGCTGGCAATCTCCAGTGTCTCGAATGGCCAGACTCTCCAGAGCTTTCCTAATAACACATAGACATCCCTGATGAAATTAAATAGCCACTTTGACAGTGACTTGTCACAAACCAGCTCATAGGTTTGACAACAAAAGGGACACCCATGATTGAACTCCAGGTTGCAGTAATTAAGTTAATAAAGTTAATACATATATATGATAAGTGAGATTTTTCAATCTGGACCTTTTTTTCCTATAATTTTTGGTCTACGTGACTGATGCGAACAAAATATTTAGACACTGGTCCAGTATTGAGCATTAGTGCTTCTACCATTTCAGCCGGTTCGTAGCTGCAAATGTAGTGGTTTGTTTCAATGTTGCTGGGGTGCCAATCAGGTCATTGCCTGACAATGATGAAGGTGAGTGAAATAGTCGAGTCTAATCCCCAGTCAAACCCTACAAAGGATGCATGTATCAACAATACAACGTATGAATATCATGAACCCTTTTAAACATGCTTAAGACAAACCAATAATCAACTAGAAAATACATTAGAAAATGTGGTTAGTGCTGTAGTGAAAAGTAAATGTTTAAGAAAGCTACACAGTTTAAGACGATAGAAAAGTTGAATAGATGAACTCAAGTCAAAATATTTAGTTCAAAAGTTTTAAGTCTGAATGGAGTAAGCGTCATTATGCAAGCATAAAAAAACCATTAAAAATGTCAAATAGTTAAAACATATAGCTAAACTAAAGTGATGAAGTTTGAAATGGTTGCATCAATTCAGTGTAACAGTCAAGTAAGTGTAGAAGAAGAATAGTGTGTGTGTGTGTGTGTGTGTGTGTGTGTGTGTGTGTGTGTGTGTGTGTGTGTGTGTGTGTGTGTGTGTGTGTGTGTGTGTGTGTGTGTGTGTGTGTGTGTGTGTGTGTGTGTATGTGTGTGTGTGTGTGTTGAAAAATATAGTTTATAATACATTAGCATTTAGCTTCTACCGGAAGCAGACAACCAGCTTTCGTTTTCAAAAACTATAACTCAGACTTACACAAGTTGGACACGATCAGGATCAGTAGAAGTAGACGAACCCATGGATTTCCAACATGTGTCTGTCCCTTCAAGTATGTACGTTTATTCGCAAGTTTTAAAACAGAATAAAAGATGAGACTGTTGTGTCAAGAAAGGCGAGAGTCTCTATAGGGTCATTGTAATATAAAGGGGGGGTCGCCACACACAAACGCCCGATGCTCAACAAGTATATTTGCAATCAATTAATCATTTTAGCGCCAGTGAAATAAGAACTACTAACAGTTAAAGCTTTACATTGTGTTTCTAGGTTAGATATTGACGTTGTAAGGCTCCACGACGTCCGAAATGTTTAGCTTTTGCTATAGCCACTTTGGACTAGAGCGGGGTGACGTCGTCACACTCTAAGCAGGGCTCAATGGAAGTCAATGAGACCAACTGAAAATATACAAAGCGGGTAAAAAACGAAACAGTATAAATTGCCATTTCTTTTTGCCCATTCTCCATTCTTCGTCCCATTACTGCCATTATAAAATAAAATATTTTTAAAGTTTAATATTTTTTTAAGTATACAATATCTTTAAATTTGAATGGAGTCTCTAGGTGAAATATTTTGGAAGTAGTTAGGCCCCAAAATTTGTAGAGATTAATAAAGAAAGAATAATAAAAAGACAGCCCAAGAAGAACAATAGTTGAGTGCTGCCCAGCAGCGCTACCTTATAACCTACATTAAACCTATAAACAACCCCACATAGCTTGAAAAACATAAAACACCGTTTTTGTGCAGTCAATTAATTTCAGTTAAAACAGAAATTATTCCAAAAAATATGAAAAATTCCTTGTCGTCTCAAAAAAGGTAATATCCCCACGAATAACAATCGAAGTCATGTTGCAATTCCGCTACCTGAACTCCTGTTCCGTCAGTCCAGTCCGGTCATTAGCGCACACTTACCAACGACTCGTCAAACTATCAGTTTGCCGATAAACTGAAAGTTTGGTTATTCAAGTTAGACCTTCAGTCATGCCAGATCCGAGGGAGAGTCGAAAAGGACAATCCAGAGGGTGATTTTACGAGCCATCGAATGTCCATACCTATGCCTTACAATGAATGTAAACTATCTCTGCGAACAAGAAAACAAACACAGGACGGATTCAACTCTTACGGATTTGGGTGTCCCCATTGATACAAATCTTGCGAAGGATGGGACAAAGTGAGTTAAAGCATTGAATGGAGGATTCAGTGGAGGGTGTGTTTACATGGGTAAGAGAAACAGATGGTTTTAATGTGTTTAAATGACAGTGGCTAATGGCAGTAGTGCCTGGTCAATGTACGTCCTGTGCTTGTTTTTGCCACTGCCAGGTTCAAATTGTTATTAAAAGCATCTGACAACAATATGAAAGGGATCCTTACTGAGAAATATAACTTTTTTCTTTACCTTTCACTTGATCTGGTCTGTTAGTTATGTGTAATCAAGTCTCGCTCAAGAAGAAGTCTAGCTCTCAAATATCACGAGGGTTGGGTTGTTGCAGGAAGAGAACGATAGAAGCGTGAGTGAGAGTTGGAGAACCAGCAAGAGTTGATTGTGTGGGACTACAGAACGCATAGCTTAGTGTTATCTAAATTTTTTCCCAAAGAAGGGGGAAGGAGGGTTGAGATTGTAATGAAAATAGGAACATTTCCTTCAACAACGCAACAAGATTTTAGAGTGGGACTTGGTTAGACACAATAACAAAGAGACCGGATCAAGTGGCATTGGCAAAAACAAGCACTTTTAGAGGACGTACACTTAAACCCAAAAAGATAGGAAATGGGGTCCAGATTGAAAAATCCCAAAATCATATTTTTTTTCTTCTTCAGCGGTTATATGGTCTGAGCAGTGGTTGATTTTGATGTTTGCGGAGAGAGGGTTAAGCTACTCGGACACTTATAGTATAACGCCACGGTGTGTGGCGCATTTCATATACAACATCCCTCATTATAATGCACATACACAAGGACGTTACTAAAAATGTATCACAAAGTTGCCATGGGTTGCCATGGGTATGGGGTATGGGGATAACATGCCCTTGTCCTTCCTAGAACTCTCAGCTAAGGCTGTCAAGTTCTGGTCGGTTGGTCGGTTGGCCGATATGCACTTGTTCGACCAAATTCCCATTGGTCTGACAATCGCTGGTGTTACTTTCATAGGGAGAGAAGAACTTCTTTATCCATTATGTTTGGGTCGGGAGGGACATATGCAGACCTACGCATTTTATTTTTGAGTGATAGGCTATATTGTGTTAGAAATAACAATAATTATGAAAAATGTTTCTGTTTTAATAATTGTATGGTTTAATAGACTACAAGACTTGTCAGACAGGTGGTCAAAACACCAGTTTTCACAACTTTGAACTCGCCCAACTTAAGGAAGAATGCTAGTCGTAACTTACTGAACATTTACGCGGCTCCAAATGTAGCAAGAGTCACCAATACAGATGTTACCATCACTAACTGACAGCAACATCCATTGTATCCGTTATATCAGGTTGAAAATATGATATACTTTAGGATAATCAAAGTAGAGCATATACTTTCGAATGAACAATGCCCAGTGTTTCCCCTATAATTGTACAGGCCCGCCAGGCCAACAAGGACCCCCGCCAGGCCAAAAAAAAGAAGAAAAAAAGAAGAAGAATGCAATAAATAATAATAATAATAATAATAAAGATGAATGCAATAAAAATAACAGTGTTATATTGCCGCGATGTGAGTGCTATTGCTAACAGAGTCCCTTTAAATTACTGCGGAGCGATAGCGTCAGCCGCGATGCGAATATGCAGCATATTCCTATAATAATCGGAATATAATAATAGCCTAGTGAAGACAAGCTTACGCTCTGTCCTTTCATCAAAATGTCAGGTGTTCAGAGGACTCAATTATATTGGAGTTTTACTTTTTAATCCAAGTGTTAAATAGATGATAAGAGGGTGTGTTTTGGAGACGTTAGTTTCCCTGTTCAATAACTAAAATATCACCCTTTTCATAGAAAGTTGGTATCCCAAAATGAAACTGTTGCGATACAACTGCAAACCTTCATGTTATCAAAAGCAACCTATATTCACGTACCGCAGTGCAAGTAAACATTGGCTTGTAGCGCCGACTGCTATCGAGATGAGTGATCAATACATTTAACAGACAGCGATAATTATAGGTCTATGATTGTTGTTTGCCACAGTGGACACTGTGTTGAGAAACGTAAATAGGCTGTTAAGTTACCGCCGCCATGTCCTACAACTTGTACAGTAGCCATGGTGACTATGACAAAGATACCCAAATGTGATTGGTTTAAGCGTTAAACTGGCGAGAGACATTAATAAAATTAATGTCGCCTGTTCGCAAAACGGAAATCGCGTTTTATGTGTACACCCATTCAACTCAATGATTTGTTATATTATTGTCCTGGGAACCAACAATCGTGTTCAATGTAGAAGGACCTTACAACGCGAGTCATGAGTCAGTGCTCTCTATCACCATGGACAACGCGGCTAAGAGGCGGCGTTAATATATCCTTTTGTGCGTAATATTTACTTGGCAAGAAAGAAATGTTTATTGGTAAAATGCCCGCTAGTGGACAGAACGTTTAATAATTGCACTGGCAATGCATCAGCCTGGTTATACAGTGTATAACATAGTAAGTGTATATATACATAGTAAGGATTAATAATAGGCATTAGCATAAAACATTTGAATATAATTTGAATATTAACAATAATAAGGAATGAAATTCAAAGCTCTACTGTATTCATAATGTGCTATGTTTTGCTTCATAATTCATATTTATTTGTATGCAATAAATGCACTTTATTTATGTTATCCTCTCCTTGTGATCACTTTGTTTTAAGTCTTGATATACCAAGTGAACAAACATTTGAACCCAAATATAAATTGCGCATGCTGCGCCATCTGACCAAAGCTGACCGTGCCAATATGCCATACGCCTCGTCCATTTAGGTGATGAAAAGTGGTGCTTTTTGGATTCCTTTAGGTTGTTTGATACTTAGAACACATTGTAGTTTGTAATACTTCTACCACTGCGATTCATGACAAGATGTAATACTCACGATGCAGACACCAGTAGCTCTTGTTTCTCTGACATTTCCCTCTTCATGGACTCCAACTCCACCTTCAGCTCAATGTTCTAGAGAAAAACAGCACTCAGTTTGAAATATGGAAACTAAACTGTTATGTGTCCATGATACAAAATAACTGGAAAATTAAATAAAATAAGCAGAAACAATCCAGATACAGAGCATCATTTTCCGTGGTTCTTAAAGTGACACATTTTCTGTATATTAAAATTAATAATTAGATTGGCAAGGGTTAACATAAGATAAGTTGATAGTTTATAATGTGATGTATAACAAATACTTCCACCAGATAGTTTATTTGCTTCGATATAATTTAATAAGTTAATTAATAAGTAAAAAAATTTCTTTGAAACCAAGTACATCTTGGTTTTTTCAACGGATTCATATATTCCACTAAAATCATCATTGCACACTTTTGCCCCCAAACACACCGTTTTGAATATGTCTTCTGTAGAGTCATCACACTTTTGCTGCATGCGCTCCTCCATGAAATATATGCGCAGCTTAAGGTTAAAGTTCTCCTTCTTTAGAGCTGCGATTTGCTGTGGGTAAATACAAAAGAGGAAAAGACATTGGGTAAGAAAAGAACAAACCACCTTGACATTTCCGTTCCTGGAGAAAGAAGCATAACAAGGAGGCCGCTTATGTAACCTTCTGACAAAGCTCTAATAGATGGCAAAAATACAAAAAAAGCCTCTACGAAACATCCATGTTTAATAAAGACATATACGATTTAAATAAAAATACAGGAACATGTTTGTGCATGTGCCGTGTGTATAATGGGAGTAATAGGTAGGTGCTCGGTGGACTGTACGTCATAGAGCTTCAGGCCATAAACGGCATACATTTGGCAATTGAGGTCAGGGAGGAAGAAGCTTGCCATAAGGGAGGAAGTGGATGAATCTGCAAGCATTCTACAATCATGCAGCTATCAACGCAACACTACCAAGCAATCTGTGGAATGACAGCATACCAAAGCACTGCTGAAAAATGGGCTCCAGGCCACCTATCGGTTTCCCCTACACCTTTGACTCTGCTTAAACCCCATACTTGGTTATGTTGTGTGACTGGGGCCAAACAGAGGATAGTGAATGATCATTCTTTCTTATTGTAATATACTGTACTATGAACTGTATCGTGTAAGAGCATTGAACTAGAATAATAATAATTATTCTTTAAAATGAATTAACGTTGAACATTATAATAATGTGTAACATTACGTATGCTTAACGGACCAAATCATATTTGGTCTACACAGCTAGTGTCCATAAAGGCTATTTAGAAGCAATCACTAGTTGTTCACTGCCATTCGTGTTTACAATTGTGGCAAAAACTTCCCAAGATACTTAAAAACTGCTAAGCATACTAAAGTTGTTTACTATAATACAGCAGATTTTAACTAGTGAGACTTTAAATTAATGAGGGACTTCTCCTCCACTCTCTTCTTCTCATCATTATTATCTGTATTCCATTAACCAAAAGATCTTTGACTGGGTCCGATTTTAACAATGTGGGTTGTTAAAGCAGACCCACATTTTCAACATGTATGCTTTTACAAGGTCGGACGACAGCTACTAAAACCATACACGCTTTGTATCGGACACACACAGGCAACAATACAGTGGCGTGGGCCTTTAAGGGCAATGGATATCCTGAGATGAAATGCGAGACATAACACAGCCAACACGCTGCATTCAAAGTAAATGTAGTTTCCCAATGTCTAATAACTAAAACCCCACATCAATGGCCATATATTTATTTCTGGTGAATTTATAAGAAACACTTACATTCTCGTAGTCCTTCATGGTAAGTGCTTTGATGGGGGTCATCTTATCTGGGAAGGACAGAGCTGTAGGGATACAAAAACAATGAGTAGCTAATTAATCAAATACATGGCCCATGGAGTTTCCCCCCCTCATGCTTGAAGTAATAATTTGTGGGCTTATGGTTCAGAAATTGTCTGTTTGAGCGCTGCAGATAATAGAGACAGACCAAACTATTTTTAACCTCTAGTTCTCATATGACACCCTGAATACATGAACAGTATATTTTACAACCTTAACCTCTCGAGCAGCATTCGCACTTGATTAGTTTTACCTATGGACCTGCTGTAGCCTTTGGTAAGGTATTGGTCGGCGGATAAAAAATAAGATGCTTTTTAAGTCATGGCGCATATCGGACGTCTCCAGTATAACATACATTGTTTTGAGAGTTCCACATGGCAAACATGGTTCACTCATATAATTTATTTTTTAATATTATCTATTTCTCTTAGGTGTACTACAGTAACTGTTGAATACCTACAAGATGTAGAAGCGATACACTTGTTTTTCTTATGGTTTACAATGTGTAAATAGCCATATAGTTTACAACATACATCTGACATTTTTATATCATTGGATAATAAAATGGTCTTCACTTTGAAATACACACCCCCGACCCCCATCCAAAAAAGGATAAACGTAATTAACGCTATCTGACATCTAACTTGTCCCTAACCAGTCACTTAATGCAACAACAACATAAGGGAGTCCTGACTCTTGACAAAATATCCCACAGTGGTGATAATGAGCCCACAGGGGAATGAGACGCCATCCAAGAGAGAGAGAGAGTAGAAGAGGGAATAAGAAGAACAATTTGAAAAGAAGAACTGCTTGATACCTGTCATGCTGTCAGGGGAACAGTCTCCATCGTCAATGGAGTCTGGCAGTCTGCAGCTAAAGACAAAAATAAATCTGTTACGGGAACACACTCCGCAATATCCATCTCTCTGCATCCAAAAAAACACTGAATCCTTCGCTTTTTTAAAGAAGGTAATATCCAAAGAGACCATAGTTTGGATACAGTGCACAACGCACTGTACCACTGTAGTTACCTAGTTAAAGACACCAAAAGATTCCATGTTTATGTAATATCGTGTCGGTCAGTTTTTGTAAAAACCCTAAGGAGAATCAAAAAATAGCTGCAGAATTTCTACTTCGTTTACATACTTCGTTGTAATTATTTTCCCAGTCTTTTCTATTAATCTGTATGATTAAGCCTGTGTGTGTGAGCCTGTGTGCGACTGTGCGTGTATGTGTATGTGTGCCAGGGGCTGCCTTGCTCTAATGTTGAGACAGAGAAAAAAAAAAATGAGTAGCCAGTGATGTAGAGAGCTGTCACTAGTAGACAAACAGACAACTGTGGTTCAGATAAGCCAAGCTATCTCACACTGATGGGAAACGTTGTGCAACGCATGCACGTGCGCACACACACACACACACACACACTTACATTTGAAAGGATAACTCTTGTGCTTTTCTAACCTAAACCTTCTCGCATTATGTTTCATTCAAGATAGCATCTCAATTCCAGTTTAGCCATGACTTAATTTACAATTGAAACTGGCCATGTGACTCTTCAGGTCCAAATTCAAAATGCATAATAACATTCCTCCTTTTGATAATCTTTAGCAAAATTTTGTCAACTCTCATTACAGATCCCATGTTTTCATCACAATTATTATTGTTAAAATAAAACAAAAAGTATACAGCTATTATGTATGCAAGTTTAAAAGTGGGGCTACACTCAAATATTAAGCCCACATGATGACAATATCTTTGTTATCAAAAATAAAACACAAGAGCAGGATAAACTAAAGTTGTAAAAAAAAAAGACTTTCAATTGCAGTACACACACAGCCAAAGCCAATTTGAGGACATTAAATCCATATTTTTACCAACAAATCATATATTCACGTTTCAAAGATAACTTCCCTTCCTAGTCGTAGGGAACTGAGAATGTAAACAGTCACTTCCTCTACTGTTCAACTTCTAAAATAAATAATGCGAAAGGTATGGTTGGATATGTTTATAATGTGTAGTTAATACGTAGTCTTTTAGAATTATTGAATAAGTCATTAACAAAACAGGTGTCACTTACATATTGGATTACTATAGTACGTGTACCATCTGGGTGACTAGCTAATTGGTATCATTCACACATGCACATAAGGAAGGGGATAGTAACTATGTGTGGTTATCTTCTCAATATTATAGCAATCCGAATAGTAAAGCAACCATTCAGTCATTGTTACCTACCCCAAATCACAACCCTCTTTCGGAAAGCATACACGGAAATAAAATTCCGTTAACTGTTATAGCTATTATCCGTCATGTGCAATGCACTGAAACAGACTGCGTCGTATTATTTCCGCGTTGATGCACATCTTCAATCATCATCTTGGTCATCCTTGATAACAATAAATAAATGGAAGGTATTTTGTGAACTGTGAGAAGACATGGCGTGTCTTAGAACGTTGTTGGAAAATTGCATCAAATGTAACGTTATTGCGCCACAGTATGACAATGTTTATCGAAAACCCAACATCAACAATATTTGCATTAAAACCGACTTTGAAACCTTACTTTAACTTCATTTATGGAAAAACTGAACATTGTTGTGGGGGGTGAGCTAGTTAAACAGTGATTTTAGGAGTATTTTGGACACTCTTCAAGTCAGACATTACAAACAACGACATACAAATAACGTTACATTAGCAAAGTCAAAAAAATCTCGTCTAGAACAAACACTGAAAGATATGTTTAATATAAGCTATTGGAGTTTAAGGTTGGCTCGTTGTTAAGCTGTTCCAGTAAATAGTCTTCGCCAAAAGACTCCCAATAATAGACTAGTGGACAGCTAGGTCACATTAACCCATTAGCAATGTTCAGTGCTAGCATGCTAGCTAAAGTAATGTTACTTTACCTTCCGTTAATGTCAACGGGAAGCGTCTGGTCGCTTTCTAACATCATATCCATGATACAAGGTTAATATTGTCGTTGGTTAAATTCCTTGCACTTTTCCCATTTTAAAGCCAAGTCCAAGCGTAGATTTGGAGAAAAAAATAACGTAACCCACTATTCAAAATAATCCACAATACCGCCACCATGGTATGGTAAACGTCACCACTGTGGTGTTGCTTGAAAACTGAAACTGGTTTGCACAGACGTGAGGGCGGGATTCCGAGAACACGATTGGTTAAAACAAATATACCGGGGAGGTCTGCCATGACTCTAAAAGTCAAAATATAACGACTCCCTCCCAAACTTCCGATAAACCTGTAAACATGGGACTATGAACAAAAACACAGTGGCATGTAAGAATCAGGAATGTAACGTATATTAAGTCCAAATACAAGAATGGTATGGGTGGCTGGCAACCTGTTATTATGCATGAAAGTCAAAAATCACTTGGTAGCTCATGCAACATATGTAACAGTCGGGATCCAACTTGTAAACGCGGATCATTGAGGCTGACATTTCTCCACTGCAGATGCTATTAAAATAAAATTTTAATTATTATTATCGATTAAGTAATGTTGGGATTGCTTATAGTAATCATTTGATAGGCCTACCTCTCTATTTTATTCGGGTTTTATATAGAACAACGTATTCAACTGCCCCTTCTCTGCTATTCCGCTGGTTTAAAGCTGTTCATAATTCTAACTTTATAATACATATAGAATATATACATATAACTTTATTCATTTCAATACCTACATCAAAGGTACCAGTAGCTAGGCAGACGTAGGCCTATTGGCCAAAGTATGCATCACTTCTACTCATCTAATGATGAGTCACGTTTGTTGATTTCTTGTGGGCGCGTAACACATGGTCGATAGATCATCATCAGAAGGCTACCAGTTACACATTGGCAGTTGGATTGGATAGGCCTCGTGGTTGACAGCTTCCCATTGGCAAGCTTTTACTTTTACCATCAAGTTTTACCATCGATGTCGCGAAATTGAGTATAAGCACCCGTTCATTTGATACCTTGCACGACGGGACGGAAAGGGTCCGTATGGTACTAGGTACAACAGCATTATTGTGGCCTAAATAGTACGATTCTGCCATCAAGTGGCGTTATTCTGAAGCGACACTATTGGGTCGTAGGCCTACAGCGTCGTGGTTTTTAAAGTAATGGTCTTGACACATATTCATTGTATTTATTAAACAACTGAACATTGAACGGAGAAAGGATAACAGATACACGACAGATAAAAGCACCAGAGTTGTTCCTGTTCCAGAGTTGTATGATATTTTAAAATTTCCCTAATAGCTTTCTAATATCAGGAAAAGTTTGTACCAAGTCATAAGGAATAATGTGAGGTATTTTTAGCTAATTTTAATGTCTACAACGGATTTACAAATAGTAAAGAATTTTCACAATTTCCATTAAAGACAAGTTATAGAGTCGAACAAGGTCCTTGTACAGTACATGTTTGATTATTATAAAGAAAAAAAAAGCAAACCAACAAAATAAAAAAAATAAAAAGACAATAAACATTGCAATATTTTTTTTCTCTGGAGCCTAACATTTACACATAAAGAACATCTATAACTCCAAGACCAGTTGGGCAAACTGTTATATAAAATATTCAGAAATACTGTACTACTATTGTTAAATCAGCACCTAGCTCTATCAGAAACCACGTTTAAAACATTAAATAACATTAAATTAGCAAGAGGGGATTCACTGTATACAGCAAGACTTGCACAATTATACACACTTTTCAACTACAGCACAGAAAATAAATTTAATTAAACTATTTCCACTAGATGTGTTGCACGAGATAGTAGATACAACTCAGTGTGTGTGTGTGTGTGTGTGTGTGTGTGTGTGTGTGTGTGTGTGTGTGTGTGTGTGTGTGTGTGTGTGTGTGTGTGTGTGTGTGTGTGTGTGTGTTTGCACACACTATATGCGGCAGTGATCGTGGAAGTGAGGGGTATTTATACACTGTATATTATTATCCATGAAAAGATTTTTCTTGAAATATATATCTGTGAATATTGCAGTACAACAGAAACATGTATAAAAAAAGGCAAACAATGTTTGAAATCATCAAGCAACTATACATTGTGTTTGTTTATGGATGGGGTATAACAATAAGAGGATGGGGAAGTTGAATAAGCTATGGCAATATACTATGCATATGTTTGTTTATTTGTTTGTTTGTTTGTTTAGTTTTAAATCTGAGCATGCATGCATTTATATTTATCAGGATTATTGTATATTTATTATTCATTATTTTTTGCAAAGTGGTGTAATTAGAGCACTAGGTGAGCACCTCAGTCCAGATACTACTTAGCGCCATGCAGGAGTGAGAATGTGAGAGAGAGAGAGAGAGAGAGAGAGAGAGAGAGAGAGAGAGAGAGAGAGAGAGAGAAGCTTGTGGAAGTCAGTTTAACCAAAGTAATATGGGTGGATTTCTTTTAGATTAACGGCTTCACATTTGCCAGCACAGCTACTCCCAACTCCAGCATGGCTTTGCATAGAGTGAGAGTGAGAGAAGGACTTAATTTGGACTCTGGCTCAGTTTTCCCTCCCAGGGATTACCTGCAGCTATAACCTGTCTAATAGACGTACCTGGACCAGAAGATAATAATCCTTTATCTCTCTGTGTTTAATAATAGCCTCTGGAAACTTGAAATTCTAATAAAAAAAAGTAGGAGAAGCAGGGACCTTTTGGGATAAGTATCTACATTTGACTTCACATTCCACATTAGAAGTAAAGTTCACTGTTGAAAATAATGCATTCATGAGAATTGATACTACATATTTGCAAGAATATATATCAAGGCCAGTTCTGTTATCCCAAATTACTTCCAGTCGATATGTTTGGAACACGTTTTTATGATAACATTATTATTTGTATTCATCTAAAATATTGTGGATGGTGAATCCTCTGGCTCTCACAATATGTGGCTTCATATAACTTTTAATGAATTGGATGCCCTTTCTTATGGATTTGTTTTACTTAAAAAAAGAAAACAGCTTACATTTGTGGGGGAACAAGAAGCAATTTGTTTTGCGGTTCATTATAATTGTGTAACAATTCACATATACGTGATTGACAGGAGATGAGCACCAAAGGCTAATAGAACAGCACCCTGAAAGGCCTTCAATATCATCCAACATGTTTAGAATATACAATTATCTTCTCATTTTCTATTGCACTTGAAGATTATTTCTTTACATAAGATATACATGTATAAACGTTAAGCAATAAGCATATATATATATGTACATTTAAGTACTCTTACTGACTTAATGATTCTCTTTTAACAGAATTCTGTTTGTGTTTTTCTTTGAGTATTTCCAAAAAATTAAAACAGTACACGCAGTAGGTATACAATACAGTATACCATAACAGACAATAAGTTACTACAAGGTCCAACGGTTGGTAAAGTTAACACAAAATGGACTAGGCCGTGTTTCTCTCTTCACTTTAGCATTGTTCCAGAGAGACTGGGTGGCATGAAACTTAATTTCTGCATTAGGGGGGCCCCAGGCTGGCACCCATACAAGGGGAGAACCATCCCCCCTACCGCCCTCTCAAGGAGCTGTTAGTGCAAGAGCCCCTCCACCCCCACCACCACCTCTTCAGCCCTTCTTCCTCTTCCTCTTCCCCCTTCTCCTCCCCCTCCTCCTGCTTCTCTTCTGTTTCTGTAAACACCGGGATGTTGGTTGGGGGGGCAGAGCCGGGAGGTTCCCTGAAGAACAGTACTCAGTGGGGGGGGGGGGGTATCTTCCTGGCCACCTTGTTGCAGCAGGTGTCACCCAGAGAGAGAGAGGGTTCACACTGCAGCCCAGCGATGAGACCGGGTGTTGGCTGGTGCTACAGGAAGCACACGGGGCCCACCTCCAGGTGGTAGTGTGAACCAGGGCTGGTTCTGGGCAGGTGGAGGATGTCCACCACGGGGAGGAGCGTCGGGTCGGCTGAATGGAAGACAAAGTGAGTCTGGTGCCAGCGACCGTCTTTCATCTGAAATGGAGGAATACATTTTTTGATATACTATAAAAACATGTATTGTGTATATGTAATATCACATCACTGTCATACTATCAAATGGTCTTGGATGTTGACAGGGTGTTGTTTTGATATACACTATATTGCCAAACGTTTTGGGACACCTGCCTTTACATGCACATGAAGGTTAATGACATCCCATTCTTAATACATAGGGTTTAATATGGAGTCTGCCCACCCTTTGCAGCTATAACAGCTTCAACTCTTCTGGGAAGGCTTTCCACAAGGTTGAGGAGTGTGTTTATGGGAATTTTCGACCATTCTGCGCATTTGTGAGGTCAGGTACAGATGTTGGACAAGAAGGCCTGGCTCGCAGTCTCCGCTCTAATTCATCCCAAAGATGTTCTATCGGGTTGAGGTCAGGACTCTGTGCAGGCCAGTCAAGTTCCTCCACACCAAACTCGCTCATCCATGTCTTTATGGACCTTGCGTTGAGCACTGGTGCGCAGTCATGTTGGAATAGGAAGGGGCCATCCCCAAACTGTTCCCACAAAGTTGGGAGCATGAAATTGTCCAAAATGTCTTGGTATGCTGAAGCATTAACAGTTCCTTTCACTGGAACTAAGGGGCCATGCCCAACCTCTGAAAAACAACCCCACACCATAATCCCCCCTCCACCAAACTTTACACTTGGCACAATGCAGTCAGGCAAGTACCGTTCTCCTGGCAACCGCCAAACCCAGATTCTTCCATCGGATTGCCAGACAGAGAAGCGTGATTCGTCACTCCAAAGAACACGTCTCCACTGCTCTAGTGTCCAGTGGCGGTGTGCTTTACACCACTGCATCCGACGCTTTGCATTGCACTTGGTGATGTAAGGCTTGGATGCAGCTGCTCGGCCATGGAAACCCATTCCATGAAGCTCTCTACGCACTGTTGTTGAGTTGATCTGAAGGCCACACAAAGTTTGGAGGTCTGTAGCTATTGACTCTGCAGAAAGTTGATGACTTCTGAGCACTGTGCGCCTCAGCATGCGTTGACCCCGCTCTGTGATTTTACGTGGCCTACCACTTCGTGGCTGAGTTTCTGTTGTTCCTAATTATTTCCACTTTGTTATAATACCACTAACAGTTGACCGTGGAATATTTAGTAGTGAGGACATTTCACGATGGACTTATTGCACAGGTGGCAACCTATCACGGTACCACGCTTGAATTCACTGAGCTCCTGAGAGCGACCCATTCTTTCACAAATGTTTGTAGAAGCAGTCTGCATGCCTAGGTGCTTGATTTTATACACCCGTGGCCATGGAAGTGTTTGGAACACCTGAATTTAATGATTTGGAGGGGTGTCCCAATACTTTTGGCAATATAGTGTACGTCGTTAAGGAACAGGTAGGAGTTAGGGCCTCCCATCCGGGTAGACTGCGGCCGTTGGGGAGATACGAACCCAGAACTTTTCGGCTGGTAGTCATAACACCCTAACCACTAGACAGCACACTGACACAATAGTTTCTTACAGTTATATTTAAGTTAAACAGACCATTGGATTTTGAGGTATGAACAAACATTGGGATACAAACCCAAAACCTTTTGGCTGGGAGTCAAACACCCTAACCACTAGACAGTCCACATACCCTGCAGAGCCTGATGACAACTCACCCAGCAGGAGTCCTCTGTTACGTGTGGCGCCAGCTCCCCTTCGGCATGGATCATCTCCCCACTCCAGGACTTGAAGGTGACCGCGCTGGGGCCGGGGGGGCGGCCCTCCTCCTCCCTCCACACAGGAGCATTCAGGCAGTGGACGGTGATGTGCTGCACCGCCTCGAAGCTCAGCAGGTGCAGGAAGTTCATCTGCACACGGCCAATGCTAATTTCCGGCTGTTTCGGAAAAGAAAGTCAGGAAAAGATGTTGGTTAGGTCACAGGTTTTTACCATTGTTATTTTTCAATTGTTATTTGTGAGAATTTGAGTTTCGTTGTTGTGAGGATTTCATGAATTCACTTGTGTTTCCAATGTGTCTGCATTACCTTGGATACTGTGATTGGCTTGAGGCAGGTCTGCCCTCCTCCAGTAAAATTGCAGAAGACTTCTACAGTATCTGAGGAGCAGCCCAGGTTGGGGTCAATCCAATAAGTGCCTGAAAAAAAGAAAACAAAAGTTTATCAATCAATCATTATTTTTCTTTCAGGCTATGCACACTGATCAGCAAACATTAAATATGAACAAAGCATACACACTCTACAGACACACACACACACACACATAAACACTACACACCATCTTTCACTTTGTGTTCACAGCTGTGGAGGTCCTTGCAGATGCGGGCCGGGTTGTCCCTGTTGCCCAGCGGGTTCTTTAGGCTCTGGATCAGGTTACTGAGGTAGTGGATGGTCTTGAAGATCTCTGCGCCCTGGTCCAGCATGGGCAGGTCCATCGCCGGCTTATGAGTATGCTGATGATTGAGGAGAGTAAACAAAGTTGTATGAGGTACAGGGAAAATATTACTTTATCATTAATTTATATTAGTCTGAAAGACGCACACATACACACACACACACACACACACACACACACTCCAATTTTGTTCTGCTCACCTCAGTCCTGAGTGGGGTGAGTGGATCCACAACCAAATGGAGACCATCCTCCATCTGCAAATAACAACACACATATTGATGCAATTTTCTCTATAAAATAGTTAATTAATTACTAAAAAGGTATTGACTTTTTTATAAATGTAATGAGTAAAATTGTAATGACTTACAAATGAAGCGGGAAGACTTGGCAGGCCCTAGAGAAGGAATAGAGAATAATCAGTAGAAGGTAGATTATAACATTATGATAGTTTTACAATATTATATTTCTGGGATTTGTTATATTGTTTTTCTTAAATCATATATTTTAATGGGCTTTTTGTGCATTTATGGCCAGACAGTGAAGAGAGACAGGAAAGTGGGTTACAGAAGAGAGGGAATAACATGTAGAATACAACCAGAGGTGGAAATCCAAGCTGGGTAGCTACCAGGTCTACATGGTTATTTGTTGAGCTATTACTTACAGGTGGTCCCGGGGGTCCTCGAGGTCCAGGAGATCCCTGATAAAAACACATGAATGTTTAATACATGTGTTACAGTAGACTAGATCTAATGTCTGTACTTTTATTCCCTAAAGCAACAAAACAAATTCACACATACCATTGGTCCTTGCAATCCCTGTTCAGAAAAGACAAAAATACTTTTTTAAAGCCTGGACATCAAACTATTTTAGTGTTTTAAAAAAGTAATGTAAATGTAATGTATAGATTGAGATGAAGGTCTAATAAAAAAAACAAGTGTACTCACAGTCTCTCCACGGTTGCCCTTCTCTCCTCTAGGACCCTGAAATGTAAAGCTCACTGTTAGCTTCCAATCAAATCAAAATAACATAAAGTCCAGAGAACAGTTAGTGTGTGTGTTTAAAGCTCTGTGATACGTACAGCACTTCCATTTGGACCGATGATTCCCATAAGGCCAGCTGACCCTCCTACACCCTGAGGAGAGAATCAAAGAAATATGTTAGGAATATAACCTAACATTGAATTGAATAGATTTGTTTACATTTTAATTGCTATAACTTCCTCTAAAACAGCCAGGATTGTTGACTACATCACCAATTCCAAGTGGGTAGTTATCAAGTTACATTTTACGATAACATACTGACTGATCTACATTGAAAATAAGCCGTAGGCACTAGATACCCCACAAGTATCTCCTCGCCAATCAAAACCTTAAGCATCAAATCACATCATTCCTAAATCCTGTCCTGCCCTCATTTTCAGTTTTACTTTGAAATAAATCACAGTACAGAAGCAAGATTCACTCCTAATAATGGTCAAGGAATTCAAGTGTTCACACATTCGTTTGGTCTGGTTTTTAGATCATGTTGCTTACCATCATACCCTGGGGCCCCTTTGGTCCCTGAATGCCCTTTGGTCCATAGTCTCCGGGGGGCCCCTAGAACAACAACAATGACATGTCACCTGAAGCAGCATGTGCAAGGAAGACTGCTTCTTAAACCTCTCCATCTTCAACTACCGTTTAGTCAATTCCTGTTTCCTTCCCCCCCCCCCCCCCCCCCCCCCCCCCCCATATAATCGTACAAATGCTTTCTATGTTGATATTCAAGCTAAAAAGAACCAAAATCTGGCATTAGGCAATGCAAAAAATTATTAGGCCAATACCAAAACAATCCATCAATCAACGAGCAATGTGGTGGACCATGTGACATTACAAACAGTATAGTATCACAACCTTGTACCAGGTGGGCCTTACATTAACAGCTGGTTTTAGGTCATTCAAGAGGTTTAATAGTTGGGTGCGGTTGTGATTTATCATCCTTCCTTCATCGCTACATTTTCTTTGGTGCCCTTTATTTCAATAAGTCACAATGAGTTGTTAAATAAAACCCCACCAGTATCTGAGTTCATATTTTTGCAGAACTTGAAGAAGTGAGATAGATGTGATTGCTTGAGCAAAATATATGGTGTGCTACACACCAAGGATAATTTAGTTGAACATTTCAAAAGATAACTCAATGGGGCATAGAATGTTGTCAAAGAGCGGGTTTTAAACATACCGTTGGTCCAAGTAGTCCCAGAAAGCCAGGAAAACCTGGTTCCCCTGAGTCTCCCTAGTCATCATCAAAACACAGAATAGTTATATACTGTATGACTTACAAAACAAGTTAACCTACAAAGTGCACAGGGGTCTACCCTTCTAGTCTGAAATATCCCAACGGAACCATCGTTTGCTCAAGGGTAACATACAGGTTTTCCTTTAGGTCCCTGGTCTCCTTGGGTCCCAGGAAGTCCCATTCCGCCCCTGAAACCCCTCTTCCCCCGGGGCCCGATTTGTCCCGGAAGACCCCGCTCACCCTGGAAGAAGAAGTAATGAGTGCTTGAGAAAAGATCACAATTGTTCATTTACAAAATCCACCAAAACTAACACACTGAGCCCAATTTTAAAGACCATATTTGATCGTTTAGGTAATACTTTTGTTTTTGTTTGGCATCCATCACAGAAGATTCACCTTCAGCCCATACGTCCCCTGGTCACCAGGAAGTCCTGGAACTCCGGTTTTACCACGTGAACCAGCGTTACCAATAACACCAAACTCTCCGTCGTCGCCATGTTCTCCCTAGAGACAGGACAGAAGTTGGCATCACAACTAGGCACAGCTAAAGAATAAAACACTTCTGCAGTTGATCCTGTCGTTATTGATATATATAAAGTGTCTCTGGTCAGTCTCACCGGTATGCCTTTATTGCCATCCTTCCCTGGAAGTCCATCCATGCCAGGCAGCCCCTCCTGCCCCTCCCGGCCCACAACCCCCCTGGGACCCATGGGGCCGACTACACCCTGGAGTAGAGAGGGATGGATGAGAGAAAGAGAGATTTTTTTGGATTTTTAAAACTCATAACATACATCACATTTTCCCTGTAACACAATAAATAAAACTCTTTAAACTGATTGTTTACGGAGAGCGTGAGAGAGAGAGAGGAGAGAGAGAGAAAGAGAGAGAGAGAGAGAGCAACAGAGGGGGGAGAGGGCGAGAGGGATAGAGGGAGAGAGGGAGAGAAAGATTGCGTCTGAAAACGGAAATATGTATATCATATTAATGATAGCTTTAAATGTAGTATGGAACTAGCTGTGTGTGTCTGAGACTTGAATGTAATATATAGGATTTTCCATAAATTATATAATATTCAAACAGGTCATGTCGAGTGTGAACTCGGGTCATGGACGCACCTGTAATGCTCTTGATCCCTTTGGTCCTTTGTGACCCTGCTTGCCTTTTTGACCCTAAAATAAAGAAGAAGATACAACATAAGGAAGACAGAACAGCCCCTACTGAATTGCTCTCCCTTTTGCTTTGCTTTTCCCGTAACACCTGAATGAGGACACTGCATAAGAGACAACAAGAAGCAAACTGTATATAAAGCAACAAGGTTCTGAGTTCATTTGAGATCTAGAAAAAGTTTCCCATCACACACAATCACTCTAACTAGCAGCATTCATGACGGAAATTTATCCATCGAACTGAATCTAATGCAGACAATATTAAGCACCGCTACATCACACTACATTGTGGTCTAAAACACATAGTTCACATCCTAAGCATGACTTGATATTCTTACTTGATCTCCCTTGGATCCTTTGGGTCCTTGCCTCCCACGCAGTCCTGGGTGTCCCTGTGATTAATCAATGATTTGAGAAGGTCATCAGTGTGTACAGTCATCCCTGTGTAATAGCCATCAGTATATAAGGGGGGCCACACTCACAGGTAGTCCTGGGGCCCCGGACTTCCCTCTCTCACCATCAAAACCAATTTGACCCTGAAACATTAGAGGATGATAGAGTACAGTATATATGGAGTATAGGATCATCATAATAGATCACGTCCTGATGTAAACGTTTCTGAGAAGCATTACTCACGATATACCCCGGATCTCCCGATTCTCCCCTCTCTCCCCGATCACCAGGGGTTCCCTGTTGAAAAACCAGACACATGCATTAGAATAAAAGCCATGCTTTATAGGTTAAAGAATAGAGCTTCACACGCAGACTGTAAGAGGAAGCTATATCTACATATGAAGTGGAGCACAAGACCACTAGACATTAAGGTCTGAAAGAGCCATGCTACTCACAATGTCGCCTGGAGGTCCAGGAGGCCCTTCCACCT
>JACYXH010000522.1:4641359-4646359 GCA_026745465.1 Lota lota
GGAGGGAAGTTGGGAGATGGAGAAAGATGGAGAAGATGGCGTCTTACCGGCTCGCCTGCTATCCCTTTGTCTCCTGGAGATCCGGAGGGGCCTTGAACACCCTAAACACAGAGGTTTTTTCAACATTGTAACTGTTTGTTACCGAGCAATAATCGAATATTGCATTAATTAATTAATTTATTTATTTATTCACTCATGATAGCAGACTAGAACCTGAACTGTAGTGGTGACCTGACACGGTAGCTCCTTCCATTTATCCATACTATACAGGTGGAATAGGAAGGAGGAGGGAAAGAGAGAGAGAGGTAGAGAGAGGAGGGAGAGAGACAGAGCGAGAGAGAGAGAGAGATAGAGAGAGAGCAGGAGGGAGAGATATAGGTAGAGAGAAAGAGAGAGAGAGCGGGAGATAGAGAGACATAGATAGAGATAAACTGCAGGAGGCATCTTACTTACTGGGAACCCTTTTGGCCCAACGTCCCCCATGTCTCCAGTTGGTCCCTGGATGATAACAAGATGAAAAGAAAAGCCAGGCCATAGAGTAAATAAGAAATATGTCAACATAAGATCTACTATAACATAGATATTCGAAAACCAAAACATTGATAGAAACTTGTAGAAACCAGAAAAAATTATTGTATCACCCCTAGGTTTTAATATATTTTAGGTATCAGGTGGTATTGGAAAGCTGGTAATGCTTTTAGAGCTATAATATAATATAATATAATATAATATAATATAATATAATATAATATATTATACCAGTCATATAATATAATATAATATATCAGTAATATCATATGTGATGAGAAAAGGATGTGGAAGAATGATGTACCTCTGGTCCGGATAGACCCATTTTACCCACGGGACCGTCTGCACCCTGTGGAGAGACAAGAGGTAAGAAGATAGGCCCTCATATCACAGTTAAACCTGCATTATGTCACCTTTTTACTGCAGCTATTTACTCCATTTAAAATGACAAAGAAAGTTTCGCAAGAATAGAGCGCCCATCCATGAGTCAACCAATACAGGCAATTTGTTATCTATAAATTGTTTCATTCTGGTCCACTTTCCCCCCTGCGCTATGCAATAGTCTGAAGTTATTGCTTGATTTGTTTGTTTGTTTGTTGCTACATTTATAGCTATATCATTTTCAGATGACTATAGAAAATGAAATGGTATAGTTATAACTAGTTTATCTAGTGGCTACAACTCAAGCCACTAAATGTTGTTTATGGGAAAACATACATAGTGCAGGTTTAATAAATGTAGATGGGTTTAACATTGTATCACAGCTTCAGTGGAGGGCCATTTAATTTGCTGTAAAGCCATGTACTTCCTAATAGCCATTACGTAATTATTTTGGTATGATGAAATTGATAAATTTACATTTGACCTTTAGGGACTCTTACCTTTTTGCCCTCTAACCCCAGTTCTCCTATTGAACCATCAGGCCCTCTCGCTCCCTGAAAAGAAAAGTATAGACAGCTGTCACTCCACCAACAGAGGTCACTGTAACACTGCCAGGCAGCCATACCATACACACACACAGACACACACACACACACACACACACACACACACACACACACACACACACACACACACACACATACACACACACACACACACGTCAAGCCATCCATGGATAACCAGGCTGTCTCAATAGACTCCATAGGAAAACGTAACTAAATAAGGTTGACATGAGGTCATGAGGAAAATAATGTACTCTATGATGGACAGTGTGTGTGTGTGTGTGTGTGTGTGTGTGTGTGTGTGTGACCCGAATGAGGGTAAATCGTCTCTTGTCACTGGTTCCTCATACAGGGAGGTCACAGTGTGTTTATATAGAACACACACGTGCACACACACACACACACACACACACACACAGTATTGATACTTAAATACATCTTTAGAACAATGTGACTGTTTAGGTTATTGGGTCACAACTGTCAAACAGAATCGATCAAGTCCCCTGCTGGGCCGATGAGCAGCAGCGGTCATAACAAGAGACGGCCCCAGGCCTGATGGTCCCTCAGAGCTACCCACAGTATACATCTGCTATGCAACTGCTGCACCTGCAGGGAGGACTCCACTTTCTCCTCCATAACTCACCTCCATCTTCCTTCAACCTCTCCTCCATTTCTCTGCTCTAACTCCCTTCAACCTCTCCTTCCTTACTCCTCTCTCTCTTCCACTCTCTCCTCCATCTCTTCCTGCCATCTCCACTCCATCTATGTAAGGCCTGCTCCCATACACTTAAGAAGATCTCTATGTGCTGTGAGTCATTTGATAGTTAGACTGGTTGATTCTGTTGTGTCCTTCAATAACATCAGAGTTAATGGGGGAGATACTTGTATATTGCATAATTTCTTTGTCAAATTTTTTGGTTTTTACTATTCTGTTATACCAAAAACTAAACTAAATCAAACTGCATTATTTCACTTTTTCTGTACTTTTCAGTACATTTCAGGTTTTTTTTGGTGATGTTTTCATGCAGCTATCACATTCTGTTGTTATTTGAAATTATGAATTTACGCAGGAATAACTATACTATGACACGTTGAGAAAACAGTTTGTCGACAGAGCGCAGTAGGAGACCGGGCCCAGGGAGATCACAGCTATAGCCATTTGCTATAAGCCCGTTATATATAGAGCTGTATGAACAGCAGCACTCATTAACATTCCTGTCTGGAGTAGCTGCTACCCATTGTGTGCATTTATTCAGCCTGGCCTGCTACTGTATAAAAGGGAGCTGCTTCTTCGCCTCATTTTTCATCAGGTCGTGGAACAAATTATTCACACATCATTTTTAAATGACTCATTTTGAAAAAAACTCCCTACCTGAATGTCAACGCAATGAAATGTCCACTGTGGATTTTAACAGACAAGCTGGGGATTTGTGGATCAGTACTCAGTCGTCACCAGACTCGAGATATTACATATGAGCTGTTCACTGTGTGTAACATCTGTGAAAATCTGAGTGGACATGTGTAGTGGTATGCGGCCCTGCTCTGAATTCAGTTCATGAATCTGGACAGACAAAAGAATAGTAAGGAGGACGAACAGAGAGAAACAGAGAGACTATAGAGAGAGAAATAGAGAGAGAGATTGAGCGAGAGAGAGTGAGAAAGATAAAGAGAGGATAGAGAGAGAGAGATTGAGAGATTGAGAGAGAGATTATGATTATTTATGAACCTGAGAAACTTGTAGGGAGTGAGTGCTGAGGTAAAGATTAATAGCGTGAATCGTGTAGGCAATGAACAGAAGACATTGATGGGGGAGACGAGGTAAGGAGCCAAGGATGAGGGGATAAACAGAGGAGAGAGGGATGAAAAAACAAAGGTGTAGGACAGATCAGTTTTTCCAGCAATGCAAGGTTGGTGAGGAATTGATGGCCTCAGCCATCTTTAGTTCCTCCACTCGTAGTTTCCCACACTACCTGTTGCCATTTTTCTGTCTGGGAATCTGAGATTCAAAACAGATCTCAGGTTTCTGCCATGTTCAGGCTCCCTAGGGGTTGGCACCAACACAGACATCTGGTAGAAGCATATCACGTGCACGCCAGTGGATGCGGGCGTGTATGTCGTTTCAACTTACACACACAGACGTAGACAAAAAGTTATGAGTTATGAGCATCTTGATTCTTGTCCACAACTGCAATATTCACGCCTTCAGGCGGTAATAAGATAACTTAAGAAATATTTACATTCGACACAATTCCCCCTTTTTTCTATTTATTTTGCCAAACCGACCGCTGCGTTTAACCTCACCAAACACAATATGTCGTGCTCATTATTCTGTGACGACGAACGAGCAGTTGTGGAGTGTCAGATATCTGGACTGAGGCTGCACTACTCATACGTTTATTTACGGGCAGTAGAAGATGCTGACACAAGCATTGATTGAAGCCCCAGCCTCACAGACACACTCCTGTGGTCTGGCCAAACAATGTCAGATCCCCAGTCCCCCATGAAGGGGTCAGATGTAGAACCACCATAGCGTTTATCCCGTCTGCCAAATGGCTCAGATACCAGGCTACAGATCCAAGGCTATAAAAGTAATTCATTAAAAGGGCTTTTGGAAGGGGCTAAGAAAGTCAGTTATATCAAGGATACATATATCGAGGATACAACCGTTTTCTTCCCTTCCATTTTTTTCTATTATTTTCTATCAGTCTTACCTTTTGGTATTACTCTATTATTAATTTACATAGGCATTTTAAGCATTTTCACTTAAAAACACTTTCTGTTGTTAGAAACAGCTGGACTTTCACCGCTTCTCAATGTTGTACAACAACTGAAGATTAGTTACAAATGACCATAAAACGTAATCTATAGAGACCACAGACAAGGAACACCGTATAGTAGAGATGAACGTGCTTCAGTAAATGTCACATACTCCGTGAGAATCAAATCAGGCAGCTGAACTCAAGCAGGTATAGCTGTCACAGTTAAACAAAGTGTCTCTCTGACACTCTAAAAGCACATGGTTGGTGATGTAAATCACTTTTGCTTTGCATGTAAGTTATTATGGTCTGTGTCTTATATTTTGTGGTGCCATCGCCCCCTGGTAATCTATAACGTTGGGGCATCTTGAGCAGAGTGTAAAACATGTCTGGTTCCATGAGGACTGTGAGTGCAGAGAAGCGTGGAGGACCACGTCCACGATTCACAACACTGTCTGTAACATAAAGCCACTTCTCTCTCACTAAGTCACTTGTTCCAGAGGAAATTGGAAGCTATGTTGCCGTTCCACTGGAGGCTGCACATCAATATGCATTGATATGCAACAAACATGAAACTTGTTTCTTTATTGGAGAACTTCCAGCCATTAAGGAGTTTTTAAATAGACTCTGGCCTTGGTGTTACACAAGTGCCCTTAGTTCAGGACACAGAAATGACCTGTAACTCCATGTTATTGTTAAGCCAAAAAGTTAACACATTACCACGTGGAACAAGATCGATTTACTATTCTCTATTATCTATTACTCCATTCCC
>JACYXH010000522.1:4648859-4668859 GCA_026745465.1 Lota lota
CACACGCACGCGCACACACACACACACACGCTCAGTAAACCAGAGACAACCAACCACTGCACATATTTCTCCATGGTTTCCTTATAACATGGAATGGGAAATGTGTAGGAGATAACACGTTCAATCACCTTCTCTCCAGCCAGGCCACTCTCTCCGACTGGTCCGATAAAACCCACCAAACCCTGAAATATTTCGATTATTATTGATGTGATCAATAATAGTCAATAATCAATACAAGTGGTGAAGATGATCGACAGACAGATACATATATATAAAGTTCTGTTATCTATAGAAAGATAGATTCTTACTCTTTCTCCCATAGGTCCAACATTACCACTGATGCCAGTCTCTCCCTGCAGAAAGAAACGAGTGTATATGTGAAAGGTTTGTTGATAAATGAAATTATTTCAATAAGCGAATGTCGGTCTTCTTTTCTTACTTTAATGCCTTCTTCCCCGATCTTTCCAGGAAAACCGTTTCTCCCCATTCTACCCTGAAAAGAAACCAGAACAAACATTTTAAAATGTTTACAAACTATAAAAAATGTGCTTCAGAAATCTCAAAAGACCTTTGAAAATGTGTTTCATAAATCTTTAAATCTTTAAAAACATGTTACATAAATCGTAAAGATCCTTGAACAAGGTGTTTCATAAATCTAGAAAGGCGTGTACTCTAGACAGTTAATTGAGACAGCATTGTTGATGTTAATGGCATAGCTTTAATTTTCTTTGACATGGCACATGTGTAGACATGGGATCTCGTGTGTAGCTTGAGTTACATTAGAGTTGCCTGTACAAGCGAAACATAGCCTACTGGCTGAACCTCAGATGAGACCGATACTCAGGGTTTAAAAAGTAATATTCCGAGACCATAGGACCGATGGCATTTAATGACAAAAAGCAACTTTTTAAGAAAATTGGCAGCTTGGCTACTCAATCCTTACACCCCATTTTGTGTAGCACCAATGCCAATTGTACGATTTTGTTGAAATATTTATTTAAACATGTTTCTCTGGGGAGGACCGGAATAATCTGTTTTTTGGATTTTCTATTCCCAGATTTATGGCTTAGTTCTGTTAATGACTTATTCCATGCAAGAAGCTAACCACATTCAGGGAAAATTACAACAGAGAACCCTAGTGATATTCTGGAACTATCACAAGGAAAAGCAATAGCAAAAACAAAGATGAGGTGAGTGGGCTATTTGACGTCAGTATGACGATACAATAATGGAAATAGGTCTAAGAGTCTGCTATAACGGAGATGACACTGGAGTCTGAAGGGACTATTCAATCACTATCTGTGAAAGCTATACCCCACTTCTCCACATAAATGTGGGCCCGTCTGGCCAGAGAGTGAGGCTAAATGGTTGTTAAGAACAAGGAGACTAGTAGTTACAGTTGGAAGAACTTCAGCAAAAGAGAAGACTGAAAAGACTGGGACAAGAAAATCAAAACAAAGTTTAAAACAGAACATAATAATGATCTGAAGGATAATCCAAGCAGGTTCCATCATCGTTTTTTGCCACGTCATGCTAATACTATGTATGTATATGCAATTATGTATAATTGCAATAACAGACTAGATGCTACAGACATGAGACAAGATGCTAGCTAGACAGCATAGTGAGCGCAAGAACCACCACATTCAACCCACAACATTACATTCTGCCAGAACTTCACAGTGACTCAGATTTACTTTATATGGGGGGAAATTCATTTTATAATTCCTGATTTAGCAATCAAAAGTCCAAGAGTGGTGCTCAGCTGTATACCAGTAGGTTAGGTATAGAGAAATAATTTTGTAATTACACAAAAGCTTGTTTTAAGATAAACAGTGTTTGAGATAACTCCAAATGTTATTTTTATGATATGTTCATTGTTCATATGTGCCGGGCATTCTTCTCATGGCATGTTGTCATGGTTACATGAGCGTCACCTTGCTAACAAGGCAGATGATGCCAGCTTTCCGTTCGCTCAGCTCCCGATGAGGCTTTCCAGATGACTGTGAATTTGCTCGCCACACCACAAAGCATCGAGTGGTAGGTTCTTGTTACATGTTTCCATGTACTAAGTTAGCCCTTCTTGTGTGTCTCTCTTTCCTCTCCTCTGGCTCTCTCTCTCTCTCTCTCTCTCTCCAAGCTCGCTTTATTTCTTTCACTAAGCTTCTCTAAATCTCTCTGGCAACAAAAACAAAACTTTGCTTTTCACTGCAAGAGGCCAGATCTGTCAGGACAGTGTCAGCTGCTGCTCTGAGATGATTTCGAGGAAATTCACAATAATATTTTGGGTTGTTCTGCAACCAAATAGCAATCGAAATATTTTGCTTACAGAGAAGTGGGTACACGTGCAAGTAGTCATGGACATGCATGCACACACACACACATACACACACACACACACACACACACACACACAATCACAAACAAATAGACACACAGTGCACACACAGCATCTTTCCTTGAAGGCCTAACCACCAGCCAGAACCACATGCACGTAATTCTTCCACATGCAGTGCTTATGGACAGTGAGCATCAACTCATTAGAAGTAGACTCAGTGTCTTAGGCTGCTTACTAAAAAAGCTCAGGCGAAATCACAAGCAGACACAGGCAATTGATCCCCCTAATATTTGCCTTTACAAAGGGCTTAGCAACATCAGGTTGGACCATAACAAACTCACCTCCAGTCCCGTTAGCCCTGGTGGTCCGAGTGGTCCTTCATCTCCCTGAAGACCATAATAATGACGTGATGAGGATGATGTCATGGCTATAACTCATGTTCTGTTTCGTGTGGAAAATCCTTTATGAAGAAGAGATTATTTGCATTCATCTGTTTTTGAAGTGAAGTTGGAAGAGTGTTGAATCCATACCTCTAGTCCTGGAACCCCCATTGGGCCTGGCAAACCTCTAACGCCTAGCTTTCCCTGGATTGGATGAATATCAAGTTGTTCAGAAAATGGGGGGAAAATTAAAAACTACAACACATATCTAGTAGTTGATCTGGCTCACCTTTTCTCCTTCAAGGCCGTTCTCTCCCGGTGGTCCCATGTCGCCAGGAAAACCCTGTCAACAACATCAACAAGACAATACACCATGGTAAAGGACCCATACTTCGTTATAGCATGCACTTCTTTATGTTGTATCATCGGTTTATTTACTGACCTCGGCCCCTGGGGGGCCAGAAATGCCATCAGGACCCCTCTCTCCTGTTTTACCCTGGAGTAAAAAAAAAAAGATAAGGGTTGAACTTAAACTTGCTGACTGAAAATGTATTAATTTATTTAAAAAAAGCCATTCAACAGGAATATCAAATGTTCCTCTGTCTATCTACAATGAAAGAAGGTGTTTGATTGCTCACCTGGGGTCCAGGTTTCCCCCGTATCCCTGGTGACCCTGGGGGTCCCTGGATGCCCTGTTAGAAACAGAAAAAACAGATCTGAAATCTTGAATGACGTTAGCCAGTCAGCCACATTTTCATCAGTAATCGGATCTGTCTAATACAATTATATGCAGATTCTGATCAAAACGATTGCGCCAAAAAGGTTCAAGTTGTTTCAAAACATAAAAAAAACTCTTAATAAGTTTGAAACTATTTTCTTTAAAGGAACAGCTGTATGAAGGAAAAGAGTGGAACAAATCCATAGCTTTCTCATTCCCGGCATCCACAGGGAAAGGATGGACAGAAACAATGCTTTTCTCCTGCTTATCATTCATACAGACAAGGCTAAGCATTGGCGCCGCATACATCTACTGTTGTCGACCATCGTTGTTTCAAAAATACATCCATCCATTCAACCCTCAGAGCCTTTCTGATGTATTTTTGGATAACCCTGAAGGTCTACCTTACCCAAGGTAAGCATGTGTTTGGCATCACCACATGGACAACACTGGAGAGGGTGACATTCTATTGATGCTTGTGAAATGTTTTATATGGAACGTCAGCGTTATGGAAAAACATAAAAATATACTGGCCGTACCCCTTTAATCAAGTCCAAAGTAAATTGAGGGTTTGTGTTGGGAGATTCAGGAGGCAGTTCAACGTTTTACTCAAAATCTGCATCATTTACTGGAGTGGAGGAAGCCCGACATAGATGGAGCCTAAAGGTGTTATGTGTATTCTCTTGTACATTTGTCATTGTATGATGTCATACCTTGTCTCCTTTGAACCCAATCTCTCCTTGATGTCCAGGAATCCCAAGTTCACCCTGACGGGGAGGAAGACGGAGAAACGGAGATGGACAGAGGAAGGGTAGGAAGATGAAGAGAAGGACAAGGCCAGAGGGAGAAGAGGGAAACCAGGAACATAAGAGACATGGTTACACTCTTGCTCCAGTCGTCATATTCAGCAGTTGGAACCGACAATATGTATTACAAACGCTCACAGACCACTATTAATACACAACTATCAATCAGACTGCCTGACAGAAGAAATTATGGTAAGAATATGAGCCAGCCTCTTCAAATGATTTTCATCTGTCGGTGGGAAGGGATTCTGTGGTGATTAAGTAAGCAAGTGTTCAACAGATGAGTTCCCTGAAGACATATCCCAAAAAAAAAACTGGGAAGCAAAGACGTAAACCATGCATAATAACTACTGCACAATGGCTTGCATTGATTACAATGGTGGCTGTAAGTCTAAGCCTTATCTTAGCAACAATAAAATTAAGCTTTGTAATAGGTAAGGCCCATTGGATTGTGCTATGTAAAGAGGAACTGGGTAAAGAGGAAGGCAAAGGAGGGTATTTCCATTTCATGCTGCATAAATACAGGCCAATAACTGGAATATTCAGATCACCTTATCACCTTTCAGTCCTGGTTCGCCTGGGTTTCCTGGTACCCCCTGGAAAAAAGACAATAACATACATAAAAAAAACAAAAAACAAATCCAAAATCGATTTTGTTGTTGTTTTAAACATGGTAATATGTCTTATATGATCTTCCACATAGTAATCTATGCTATTTTATCATTGACACTGAAATAAGACCATAATTTAGAGAAAGCCGAAGTAAAATACTGTGTTTTTGCCAGTCTCCGCTGACCAGTTTGTGAACATTTCACTCTGCTCCGAAAGCTGGTAGTATTCTTTCGTGACGTCAAAGGTGCCTTTTAGTATATTCTTCGATGTCACAACAGAGGGACACCGGTGGCGAGGTGTGTGTGGATGTTTGGAGCTCTGTCTGGACAGCGGTTGATGTTGATGGCGGCGTCCGAGAGATGGTTGTGCTTACACTTATATTATAACGCCTCGGTGTATGACGCATTTCATATGCAACATCGCTAATTACTAAAAGAGCATCACCAAGTTGAGAAGCGTCGTCACCATAGGGATAAGGATTTTCTTTAACTCATAGCATTCGAATTCGAGCTGAAACAGGGGATTCACTCACACTTTGGTTATTAAAACTCAGTTAACTGAATGTCACAATCTATGTGCAAAGGAATTGATAGTTCTCCCCCAAATACTGTTGATTAACTCTGCTTGGGATTGCAATTCAACAGCTACTTTATTCATGTCAAACAAGCACAATCATTTACTTGTCATAGCACGTAGAATGTGCTAGCTTGCATAGAACGTACAACATTGTCTGTATAGTTTCTAGAGTTTTCTTTCTGCAATGTGAAGAGAAGCGGTAGCAGTCTCTCTTTTTGGCCCACTACCTTCAGTCCATTAGGTCCGGAAAGGCCCATCTCTCCAACCGGTCCCATATCACCCTAACACAGACAAAAGAATCAAAACAATCTGTAAGTATTGCATACAAACACATGACCAACACACACACACACACACACACACACACACACACACACACACAAACACAAACACAGAAATACATTGAATGATCGTGGCTTTCCTGTTTCAAGCTTCCAGTATCTTCATTCCAATACATTTGATACTGCACACAAAGTAACGCATGATAAAACCGAACAATACATTTGATATTGCACACAAAGTCACACATAATAAAACCAAACAATAAATTTGGGATACCAAAAATAAATCTGAGCCAAGTCTCTGGAGTAGAATTACATAGGTTTGTTGGAACAAGGGAGTCATGCACTTTCCTGAGGATGGGCACGATTGAACAAAGACGCATTCAAAAGTTTTGTGAAATAATCTGTTTCCTTTACACAGGACAAAGAGCATAAAGAAACATAACATACCATTCAACCATTAAGAATACCTCTTAAAGACGATTTGTGAAGGAAGCTTTCGCTTAAAAAGCTAGTTGAATAATGAGAGACAAGGCTGCTAATGACTTTTTAATACAAATAGCATGTTGATATTTATGTAACCCATGTTGAAGTTTTAATATCAGTAAATATGTGTTACTGTTCATATGTTATTATCATTTTTTATTTATGTTATTTTCAATACTACTATTAAGTCAATATAAGAATTCATATTATTGATTAATTAAATATTTAGGGACTTGTTCCCTCTCTATCCTTTACACAGTCATGTACTTCTACACTCATAAGGATCTCTTGCTCTGTAAAGTAGCAACAAAGGCACACTCAGAGACAGACCCCTGTAGTGCTAACCAGCAGTAAATATGTTTGTTCCTCTCCTCACCAATCACTGCCACCATGGAACCAGGAAGACTAGTTATAATTAAAAGCTACACTGCGTCACTCTTTTCTAGATCTTCAACAATCATGTTCGTTCAAAGTCATTTGAAATACAGTATGATAATAAAAAATAACAAACACACTAAGAAAGATGGATGTTACCTCACCCTCCCTGGCAACAAAGCATGGCTCTACACAGACCGAATCGATTTAGAGAACATTTGGGTTGTTTGAGAAGCTGCTAGACAGATTTTATTCTTTGGAGTCTCTTTTGCGTTTTGCTGCTGGTGAGTAGGGCTGCTGCTGATCATTGAGACTGTTGATAAATGAACATGTTGGACACCAAGCTTTAGGGCTGAGCTGTAATCACACATGCCTCTGCAAAAGGGTCCAATTATAGGCCCAGAATAGAGCGGGGGGGGGGGGGGGGGGGGGGGGGGGGGGGGGGGGGGGGCAGAGACACAATATAATCAGACGTAATTACGTGTGTCCGGCCGGGGGATCGATTTAGGGCTAGGTGACAGGCAGGAGGGGCTTATGTCTAAGCCAGTTGACAACTGGCCAAGTTGTATTTATTAGTATTTATCTGTGTGTAGCCTTACTTGTAGGGACAACATGATATACAGGGTCCGTGTAATTACAGCCAGCTGTAATTACTGTATGAAGTCATTGGCTGCGACAGATTTACACACTTTTTTGTTATTTTCGTTTTTTATTAATATATGTTTATGAATGAATTTAACTGCCATAAAACGTTAAAACGTAACCGTTAAACGTCCTGGTGAAGGATGGTTTTGATTGGTAAAAGCGAATCAATTAAGAATCAGGCTGGTTGGTGGTTTTATTTTTATGTTATTGAGAACACTAAATAACATGATGCACATATTATGAATACAGAGATCATATGAAAACTAAACTAAACCTGCTAGCTTTTAATCTATATTTGTGATGTTCGCTAATAGCAACATTAGAGGATGAACATACTGCAATGTATCAAATATACCATACATTTTAACACACAGAGAGTTATGGGCAATGTTACTCACAATAAGTCCAGTAACTCCGCTGGGCCCAGGGGCTCCCAGGTCACCCTAGTCAGAGAGGAGAGGGGAAAGAGGAGGAGGAGAGCAGAGAGGTAAGGGGGAGAGAGGAGAGAGGAGAAAAAGCAAGTGAGATGAAGAGAGAGGGTGAACAAGCAGGTTTCTGGAGTTATTGGCTCTTTTTAAACAAACATGCTGAAGAGTGGCTCAGTGTTCATCTGAGCTTATGAGAGGGGGCAGTGTGTGTGTGTGTGTGTGCGTAGGTGTGTGTAGATGTGTATAGGTGAATGTGTGTGTGTGTGTGCATAGGTGTGTGCGCATGTATGTGTATAGGTTTATGCATGTGTGTGTGCATGTTTGTGTGTGTGCGTATGTGTGTGTGTGATTAGGTGTGTGTGTGTGTGTGTATGTATAGGTGTGTGCTGTGTATCTGTGTGGGTGTGAAGGACTGTTCAACATGGAGCTTCAAACTCCCCAGCACATAGGAGGAAGTTAGACTTAAAGGCAACCGAGGGCGGGGGGGGGGGGGGGGGGGGGGGGGGGGGGGGTCCGAGGGTGAGTGCTCTGGGACACACAGAGAGGTCTGTTCCCCCCACCCCACCCACCCTTCTCATTGGCTCTGCTGCTCCAGGGGCCAAGTCTATTTCCACCTAGCTTAGAGGCCAGATAAAAGACTGACAATTCAACTAAACCATTTTTTTTAAGGGGAGCAAAAGGAAAAGAGGATGCTAATCCATCTCCAAATACCTTCCTGTCCTGACAGCTCAGGATTTCTCCATTCATAAGGAGAATGGAGAACTGTGATGGAGGGGAAATAGTGGCTCTGCTCTACATGCTAATACCTAGAGTGAGCGTCTGCATGCGTGTGCGTCTAACCCTAAGCCCTATTGAAGAGTGTGTTCTCTTTTATTACAAAAGTGTGTTGTACATGTATGTCTATGCTGAAGTAATTGGTTGTTATCTAATTTGTGCAAATGTGTGTGGGGATCTTTTTCTGCACTGTTGTGTACGTGTTTGTGTGTGGGTGTGTCTGTGTATGTGTGTGTGTGTGTGTTTGTGTTTGTGTGTATGTCTGTGTGTGTGTATGCTGGTGTTTGTGTGCACATGTGCATGTGCGTGCGTGTCTGTGCATGTGTACGTATGTATGTGCATGTGTGTGTGTATGCACATGTGTGTATGCATATGCGTGGGTGTCTGTACATGCGTGTGTGGGTGTGTGTGTGTGTGCATGTGTGTGTTTGTGTGTGCTTGCGTCTGTGTGTGTGTGTGTGTATGTGTGTGACATACTGGGTTGCCATCTGGTCCAGGTGGTCCTCGTTCTCCAAAGTCACCTGGAAAGCCCTGGGAGAGACAGAGGAGATATTATTTTTCAGAACACCATCAGCACTCGTCTTGTGAGACACTCTTGCTATAAATTACTCACTAACTAACTCACTAACTATAGAAAGCTAGTGAGCTAACTGACTCACTGACTAACGAAGTAACTAGTTAAGTATCTTACTAAATAACTAACTAATTTACAGACCAATTGACAAATTAAGCTGATTTGGATGTCAGTATCACATTGTGAGGACTATGTTATGTCCTTATATTCTGAATGTAAAATATGCTTGTGTGTGTCACATACTTCTTTGCAATCTAGGCAAAAACGTGAACTCAGCATTTGTATTACATAAGAGCAACTTGAATGCAAATGGTGGCTTTTTGAATATGTTTAAGCTGAGTTTGTGCTGTGGCGCAGCACTCTGAATATAACTGAAAGCATCGTTAACGCTAAAGCAAAGTTAAAAAAAACCGATCTATTTCGTTTTCATACCATAAGCAGTTCTTTAGACTTATTATTTTCATGCAATGTTATAATTTCACAATTATTTAAATTTCACTCCATTAAAACATAACCTCCAACATAGGGAACGTGAATAAAGTGCATGATGGAGTTGTTATGATAATTAAATCTTATCCTGGCAGGATGGGGCGTTGACAGTCATTGACCCTATCAAGATTGTTTTCCAAACATAGAAACCAAATGAGCAAAGCGGTTGAGGTTTTTAAAGAGAGATTTAGCCAAGCTATGCAGCGTGCAGGGGACTGCGCAGGTTGAAGATAGACTACAACACAATGTATATTGTAATGCAGCTTTGCCAAACGAACACTTGATTAGGGTTTGGTTTTTGTCTCTGTGGTGTATAATGACTCTTTTAGAATGTTAATTGCTGATGGTACTGCTGGGAAAGGATATAAATGTTTATGGTTGGTTGTGGATATTAAGTCAACAGACCATTCTGTTCTTAGGGTTGAACCTGGTTGTTTACTTGTGCTTACTTTTTGGCTCTTTAGGATATCTTTAACTTTTATAGTAATGTACAAATGAATAGAGTGTAGATTACAACAGCTTGGTAATGTTGTGTTATAAAATCTGATTATACTCTTTCCTTTGTGTTGAGTTATGGTCCTTAACATGACAGTGGAACTCATTGTTAAAAACTATGGTTTAACAAGGGTGGGAAAAAGATAATTTTGTTCAAGTATTTTGGATCCTTTTTAATCGCAGTTTGGAATTTAATAACTTTTACCATTATATATATTCTGAAGCCACTGTGCAGACTACTAGATATATATATCTGGAATGCTTTGAGTCAAGGGAAGTTTGCTATACAGCATATAGAAGTTTAAATACCTGTATACGATTGCATAAATTGTATATCATATATAAACTATCAGGAACATAACATGGCTCAAGCAACATACCAAAAGGAAAAGAAAAGAAAAAGAAAATGGAGCAAAAACCGCAAACTTTCGGAATTAAATGATTATATTATTCAGTTCAAAATAATTTTTTGCCATTTGATAAAGAGCACCCTTTAATACACTACATAGAGTATGATGCTTCTGTACACCCTGTGTTACCACTGCTGCCAGTAACCTCTCTCTGGCTGGTCTCCATGTGTTCTCTGAGCTTTTTGTTTACTTCCAATGCTCTTCCCTGTAACGGAGCAGAGAACTCTCGATCTCGCTCTCTATGGATCTGCCAGTAATCCAGCATGACTTTGCTGTCTACGATCCAGGAACCTTCGGGATGAAATGATGATGATGATAATAGGCCATGTACTGTATGATTACTATACGCTAGCCAGACATGTATTGAGCAGTGACTCATCCAACCAACAGTAGAGTTCTGGGGAACGATTCAATGTGTTGCCAGTAACACACCCATCTGCTTTTTAACAAATATTTTATGATTGCACAATGACCATTGACATTCATGTATTGATTGTTCTAATGGGATAATAATAATAATAATAATAACAATAATAATAATAATAATAATAATAATAATAATAATAATAATAACAATCATCTATTAGGTAGTGTTCACAAATATATTATTTGTGATACTACAGTGTTGGGTTTCAATGCTCCCACAATCCTGAATATATATATTATATGTTCATGCAAATCCAATAAACAAATCCCTGTTAAAACCAAACCAAACAAATCATGTATATGTTCACACATGTTGCTGTTACAAGCAATTTTGTAAACAATACGGCCATTGCAGAATAAGTAGAATAAAAAGAAAAAAGCCCTCACACTGGGACCTCGGTGAGTTGCGTGCATTCGGACGTTTAGATCTGTAAACGCCTTATTTACCGAAGGCAGAATAAGCACCAGCTGCATAATGATCTCAGCACTGTTTAGGAGTTGCATGTTCTTTACTAAAAGCTCTCTGTGTTACAGCACTGTCTATCTAGAACACTAAACAGAAACTATGGCTCCCTCCAAGTGGCTGGAGTCCACTATGAGGGGGCCCCATGCCATTCCCTTTTAAAATAAATCAGGGATTCTTTTTCTTGTAACAACGCAGAATGACTACAGTAATGACTACAGCATTGTTAGCCCGCTGTCTTAGCAAGCATTAAGCAGTGATGCAAGACCATAACAATACTGTATGCAAACCTGTCAATGCATGCAAGTCGTTAACATTCCAATTAATCAACAAAGGCGACAAATCCAATTATACATAATATGTGATCCGTTAAGGATATGCTGGGATATGCTAAACACTTGATCGTGGTTTTTTTTTGGGGTCATTTAAGTGAAAGAAAAGTCTTTGTACAGACAATGGACTCATGTACCCGCAAACAAACATTGCAAAACAATCAATCAATATACTTAGAAAGGTTTATCTATAAAGTATGTTGAGACAAAACTTTACCGGCCTACCCATCTTCCCCCTCTTCCCTGGTTCCCCGGGAGCGCCCTAGAACACACAGAGACAGAGAGACCGTACAGAGAGGAGGGAGTCAAATCATTTATATACTTCAAAACGGGAAGAGACACAGAAGACTCCAAGAAAAAGGCCATCAAAACCAAAGGAGTTAAAAAGTCCATGGCGGCTGGTCTCATCCTGTCACAGCTGGAACAGCTGCAAAGTGCCTTTCCAACCATTTCTCTATCCCATCACAAGGGATAATCTTCACATTATATGTGTGTTAAGTAAACATATTTCTTTACCTTCCAGAAAAGGATGGGGAGATACCACCTGGTGTGTGTGTGTGTATGTGTAAGTGTAAGTGTAAGTGTAAGTGTAAGTGTAAGTGTATGTGTATGTGTATGTGTATGTGTGTGTGTGTGTGTGTGTGTGTGTGTGTGTGTGTGTGTGTGTGTGTGTGTGTGTGTGTGTGTGTGACCCTTAGCAGGCCCCAGGTTTTGGCCCTTCCGGCTGTGGAAGAGCTCAGAGAAACAGGCAGCCTCAACATCCCCCCTCTCTCTGGAGCACGTCATAAGTAGGCTAATCACTCCATGTTTGAAAGCCAAGGAGAAGGAGGAGGTGCAGGAGGAGACTCTGAGAAGTTCAGCCAGTTCAAAGACCAAAACTAAGTGAGGGGGGCTTACAAGCTTCGAGGGAGTCATCAATACTTGCCCCCCCCCCCCCACCACCACCACCACGTCTACACACGCACACACACAGCCTTCAACAGCAGTAACGGCAGACAGCTGGAGTGGACTTTTCCCCTATCTACACAAGGCCAACAGACAGCTGAGTGAAACAGTGGCGTAATGCTCTGCCTCTCGACCCCCAGGAAGTCATTTGGTTGTTTCTTGTGCTTCATGTTTAAAGAACACACTCCCAGAACCTGCGACCTGCCAGTGTTTTAAGTTTCTGAAGGTGTGCGTTGGATAGTACTCACTCTTTCCCCGTCAGGCCCAGGCAGGCCAAACAGCCCTGGGATTCCAATGAAACCCTGCAGACAACGGGGGATGAGAAGAGGACATATTATTATTATTATTATAGGATGTGGAATGACCAAAGCACAAAAAAAACATCACATTCAAAATTAAAATTAAAATATTAAAAGAGTGCATGCTGGGTCTCAGGTGGGACCCAGGTGTGGCTGAGGTGTTGACCAGGAGTGGCCCATTGGGAGGCGATTGAAGAACCAAGCCTTGAAGCAAGTGTATATGCCCATGGACTGCATGGTGCTGGCTTCCACGATGTAGTCCAAGGGCACATACCCTCACGCCAGGGATCTCTGATGATAGCCGGGGGTGGGGGTGGGGGTGGGGGGGGGGGGGACGGGGGACGGGACGGGACATCCTACAGCTGTTATCATTAGAGGGAAAACCAACAGGAAGAAGAAGCTAAATGCAAGCAAACATGAAGCAATACTTCACCGATGACCATTAACCCAGACAAGCAATGGCAACAAAATGACATGAAAACGAAACAGCATTTTGTTGATTTTCACAACAACATATACAGTATACTGACGGCGAGGAAGAGGTGGGAGAGAGGAAGCACAATGAGAGAAAAGAGAGAGAGATAAGAAAAGACAGAGAGAAGTAGAATAACCCCATTAGACAGCAGGACTTCATACGGTGCTTAAACAGGACATTCCAGCCCGTGGGAGTAGCTGGTTCTTTGAGGAGCCAAGGGAAGCCGATAAAGAGCCTTTTAACAAAACTCCACATTAAAAAGGTGTTTGTGTGAGCGTGCCCGTGTGTACTTAAGGGGTGTGTGTTTGTATTTTGGATAAGGCTTTTCACTTTACAGCTGCATACTGTAATGCAAGTGTTTACATAGCAGAGAAGGCTCATTGCTTTGGCAGCTGATCTGTGTTTTTGTTGTGTGTTGTCAGTATGTGAGTATGTGTTTGTTTTTGTGTGTGTGGGTGTGTGTTTGTGTTTATTAGTGTGTGTTTGTGTGTGTGCGAGTGTGCATGTGTGTGTGTGTGTGTGCTTGTGTATATTTTTGTGTGTACATGCGTGTGCTTGTTTACACTTAAACATCACAAACATATATGTGTTATGTACACAGCAGCATTGAATATAACCTACTTTGGGTTTTTAATTAAACAACATGCCTTGTTTTCATCACCTTCATTTCAAAAATATGTTTCTCATCTCCAAACAGCAAAAGTGAACAAACTCTGGAAATGACACTCGCTCAGTTTGTGTCATAATATATCCTGTTTTTCACTCGAACAAACAAGAGTCACAACATTGGAGTGAACCTACCCGACTGCCTTTGGGCCCCATCGGTCCTACAGGCCCTGGTAAACCCTGTGGGTGAAGAAAAAATGGAGCCGTATGTCAGTGGTTCTATTATATCACAGGACAACTCCACAGACTTTTCTGTAAAGCTTTTTAAAGGACACGTTGACATGCTACCATCAAGAGGACTACACACTCTCTCTCTCTCTCTCTCTCTCTCTCTCTCTCTCTCTCTCTCTCTCTCTCTCTCTCTCTCTCTCTCTCTCTCTCTCTCTCTCTCTCTCTCTCTCTCTCTCTCTCTCTCTCTCTCTCTCTCTCTCTCTCTCTCTCTCTCTCTCTCTCTCTCTCTCTCTCTCTCTCTCTCTCTCTCTCTCTCTCTCTCTCTCTCTCTCTCTCTCTCTCTCTCTCTCTCTCTATATATATATATATAAATAATTAAATAAACTTTACTAAACTTAAACAGGTTTAAACATAGTAGCACCCACATCACAGTACATATAATGTGTGTGTATTTATACAGCAGAGGTGTTGAGACAAGCCCAATCCAGCATCCCCCATCCTGTTTATGCCCTCTTGCTGCCTGCTATGGCCCGGCTATGATCGTATGTGTCCCCCAGTCTCCTGTACAGCAGTCACAGCAGAACATTTACTGCACCTGCCTGCCAGGATAACCTTTGGCACCTGGGCTTCCTACTAGACCTTGCTGGCCCTGTAGACAGAGAGAGAGAGAGAGAGAGAGAGAGAGAGAGAGAGAGAGAGAGAGAGAGAGAGAGAGAGAGAGAGAGAAAAAAAAAAGAGGGATACAAATTACAGTTACACAGACAGGCCATTGTACAGAGTAGAAGGTGAATTAGTCTTGGGAAAGAACAGAGGGACACACTATAAATGGCCTATACCATGGTAAAGAAGCAAGTGTATTGAGTTAGTCCTGGTCCCTCGAACCAGGGACTGTGTGTCAGAGGAAAGTGCTGCCTGCTCCTATAACAGATCTTTGTCAGCCCAGCCACTGTTGAAAATCATTATTTTTGGCATTTCTTTTAAATAGCCCTGAGTATAAAAGTGACAATTTAATTTAATCAGGAGTGAATTTAATCAGTGTGTGTGTGCATGTATGAATGTGTGTTTGTCTATGTGTGTGTATCTGTGTGTTCATGTTAACTGCCAATTTAACAGACTCCAACTGTTCAATCAAACTCTTTTTTCCTTTTTCATTCCCCGCTTACCTCACACACACGACATAATAACAATCACACCAGCCTGTACAAATGGTGCAGTTAGGGTACACTATAGACTGCAGGAGAAGCTAAGTTAACAGTTTAAGCTCTTGGAAGTGATCGTGACTTCAACTCATTTATTTTTCTCTGGATATAACGGGCTGGCTTTAGAGAATACTTGTGGATAAAACTCAATCTCATTGGTTCTACCATCATGACTGAGACAGCGATGGTCCAGGACACCCTTCTACAGGACGGGGAAGAGGACCACCAGCTACCGTGGGAAACAAGGGGGTGTCCTGGTGGGACAGACAGTGGTGAAGGGTGGTGATGGTTTTGGTGGTTAGGAGGACATGACCCAGAGAGAGAGGGAAATCCCCCTTCTGATCTGCAGTGGTGGTGCGCGGTGGAGGATGGATGGAGGGGAGGGGGTGGTTGAAGGGAACTCCTTGTGCCTCTGACATCACCCAAAGAGTGGTGTGTGTGGGTGTGTGGGTGTGTGTGTGTGGGGGGGGGGGGGGGGGATTTGAAACCATGTGACAGTTTGTAAAATGTTCCACTCTATTGGCTCCTCTGAGAGACACACACATAGAAAGAGTAGTAGACTACTAGAGGACTCCAGCAGACCAACTGGAAACAGCAGCAGCAGGACGTGGAGTACACACAGAGACAGAACCAAGAACCAAAAATAGTTCTGTTGGATCTGGCCCAGTGGCCAGGCAGCCACTGGTCCCCTCCCACTTGTTCCAGGAAAAAGAGAACCAAGCGTTGCTGTGTTTCAGGATGCAATAAAGAACACACTGAGAAGGGGGCCATTGATGCAGATACAGACAGTGAGTGGAAATGGATCTCTAAAAGGGACAGCCACAGGGTTGAGGTGTGTAAGAAATAAAAAAAGGACTAGATAGAGAAGAAATACCTCAAATGAACAAGACATCATGGTTTACATTTAGATAAAAACATTATAGAGAATTTATCCAAAAGAATTAAAGTACAAGTAAACAAACAAGTAAATTAAAAGCTGCTGTTTAGTCACTTTTAGCTCTGCTGGTTTTATCTTATCTCTTTGTTTATCTGTTCTTATCACTGTCTCTCTCTCTCTCTTTTGCTTGCTTTCTCTCTCTCTCTCTCTCTCTCCCTCTCTCTCTGGCTCTCTCTCTCCCCCCCACTCTCTCTCTCTCACTCTCTCTCTCTTGGCTCTGTTATCTGGGATGCTGCAGAACCTTACCATGGCACAGTGCTTGGTCCAGATGTCTCCCATCAATACTACATCATCCCTTGACATCCATACATGTTTCTATATACACATTCACATTCATATACATGTCTACCTGTGTAAATATATATTATCTACAAAATCCTCATTCATCTACAAACAGATGACACACACATCACATCTTCATTCACATACCCACCAACTAACATACCATACACATCAAATATATACACTCGTCTATACCTTACATACAAATATATATGAATATCTAAATAAACACAATAAACACAAACACTTAGTTATTCTGCAATTCATGATTATAAATGTTGAACTAGCTATTTACTGCTACTTTATTAATGCAATGCAATCAATGTAATAACAAAATGTGTTTAATGTGACTGGTGGGAAAGAAGAGCGAAATGACTCATCATTGGAACATGTAGGGGAGAGAGCAGATGACTCACTGATAAAAACCTTAGACGAGACTGAAGATCAAAATAAACCAACTTGTGCTGTTTACAAAAGAGTTACAGACAAGAGAGGAATTACTAGCTAATCGTTGATTTATTATAAACCTGTCATTTTTTATTTGATTATTAAAATCAGATTTTTGGTGGGTAGATGGTTTCAATTCTTTAGATGCTCATAATTTCAAAATGTTTTCAACAAACAGAACTAGCTGCAGTGAAAAAAAATAAGGCTGAACAAAAGTGAAAATGTACTGAAGTGTTACGAATTATTATTAATATAGAATCAGTATAGAGACAATGAGAGAGAATGAAGTGCAAAGGAAGTCCCAGTTATTGTAATCTCATGGTTTGTAAAGTGGTCGAATGTACAGTAATTAAAGCAGGAAAGAGCAGGTACGTACCGACTCCCCAGGTAGGCCTGCAGGACCGGGGTGACCCTTCTGTCCCTGAAGGAAGAGCAGAAGTTAGATACAGACAAACAGACATATATAACATATAACAGAATATATCATTTGGAGATATGGACGGATCAAGTCAAGTTTAAATTCGGTCCATCCAGGGATTTCAGGTTTTGAGTCCAACTCCCCAATGGGACTTAAACCCTAGAACCCAGGACCCAAGAAGTTTCTACCAATATTATGGATATGGCCATGGACAATGATACGTTTTAACCCAAAGCAACATACACTGATGTTGTGTGAGTCCTATGTTATAGATGAGCTGGGAGGGTGAGGCATCTTGCTCAGGTTTGCCCACAGGTAGACATCAAACATTAGGGTTTACTTTGAACCCCGAACCTCTCCACGCAGACCCCCTTACGACTAGAGTGTCCTGCCTCTACCAGTTTGTAAAAAGACACAATTACATATGGACTCAGAATGGGTAAAACAAAGCTTACTTTGAGCCTGCTTTGCGTGAAACTGACGCCTGATAAAACCAGTAGGCGGGGCGGGGCTTCACTGTGTGTGTGTGTGTGTGTGTGTGTGTGTGTGTGTGTGTGTGTGTGTGTGTGTGTGTGTGTGTGTGTGTGTGTGTGTGTGTGTGTGTGTGTGTGTGTGCGCGTGAGAGAGAGCGTGTGTGTGAGAGAGAGCGAGGCAGCAAGAGACAATAAAACTGCTCAAATCCTTTTTTTATGCTGTCCTAGTTTAAGCTTTATTTTCATACACACACACACACAAACAAGAACACACACACACACACTTACACCGATCATCCCTGCACACAAAATGTCTATTGATAATGCAACAATGGTGTGATGCAACTCTGATATTTACACACACACACGCACACACACACGCACGCACACACACACACACACACACACACACACACACACACACACACACACACACACACACACACACACACACACACACACACACACACACACACACACACACACACACACACACACACACACACACACACAGCAGGGGCCTCCTCTCAGATCCTTATCTTGCTCATTATGAGCCCACTAATGACTGCGGCCATTACCCCATAGCACGCCCATGTTTACGACACCATTCGCCTAATGACCATGTGGGCCCACAATATCCCCCAGAATGCACTGCATCCACCACCAGCTAATCCAGTAGCAGCTTGCTAGCGTTTTTAACTACTACTCCCTGTGTTAACGGACTAAAGCCAAGGAGTCCTCTGAGAGACAGAGTTTTAATAAAATACATATTGTGTCCCCGTTTTGTGATCCCGAGGAGTGAATTGATTGAAACCAGTGATGTTGAACCATAAGTGTCGCTGTTTAATGCAAAACTGCTAAACATTACCAACGGAAGTTCCTGCTTACATTGGTGCATAGTGTCTGAAGGGATACAATTCACGCTAGTATACAACAATAATTTTTAACCCTAAATACAACCCCTATAATACAAATGGTCACTCATTAAAAGAAAAAGTAGAAAATGATCACATGTAACATGTAATGTCTAATCAAAAGAAAATATTTTCTCCTTTCTTCTTTTCCAGGCAGGCAGGAGTGGAACAAGACAACAAACTGCCCTGGTGTTGTAAAGCAGAGTAGGACGTGCCATGTGCCTGTTAGAATGTCCACATAGCAGATGATGAAGGTGCCTGTGTCTGTAATATCCCTGGCTCTCTGACCGGCTTTTCAGAAATGTTAACCCTGTTTCAAATGTTCCACCTCTCATCCAAATGATTTGAAGCGAGTGCCAGTATCCATTATAAACATGTGATTTTCCACGCCATGTCATTAAACAGCCATAATCTTCAGTCAGCTAATATAGTAGACTTGGATTTATTGCGCTTATTATTGAAGTTTAAATGTTTCCTCGGCAAGTAGCAGTTTTGGGATGTTGAATGGACTTGCCTGAAGTCAAATTCTCTGGCCTAAGCACCTTGTCTTGCTAGCACTATTGTGGTCCTTCAATCCATTCCAAACAATGCTGCGCGTTTTCAATGTAATCCAAAAATGAAAATAAGAAAAGTACTGTACAATGTAACTTTGTGTTGCAACATCAACCGATGCCAAAATATGATGCCTGATACCAAAGGATTCCACATTGATCGTGTCCACCAGAGGGCTGAAGAGCCTGCGAGGGAGTTACATTTCATATATAGAAATTGGAGCGAAAAAGGATCCTAGGCTAATTATGATAAAATCTAAATGGGGTTAGCTATTGAAAGGGAAGGTGAACATTTTCATTAGGAAGCACAGAAAACAACATGAAAAAAACCCACGCCTGGTTAAGATTTCCCATTTTTACGACCACGGAAAGTGGTAAAGGGGAAGGCTTTAGATATAGTTAGAAATGATGAGCGGAACCAATAAGCTAAGGAGCTGGTGGAGCCGTGCATAACAAGTTGTGACTCTGCTTGCCATGCTGGAAATCCATCGGCCCTCGTGTGAACATGTGTTTGTGTAGGATGAAACATGCTTGGCTCGCTGGACCATGTCAAATCACACACTCCAATCACAATTTCAAACCACTGCTGCTCTCCCCATTATAGTTTTCCATGGG